>JAMKQA010250029.1:0-15107 GCA_024699735.1 Posidonia australis | reverse complement strand
AGCAAGAGGCTGAAAAGCCAACATTTCATTGGAGAAATCATAGAAGACCGATTTTATCGAGCGTACGAGGGTGCCTAACACCTTCCTCGTACGTAACAAGGATCCTTACCCACCTCTTTCTAGTTTTCACAGACCTGTCCTTATTGTTTTGCATGATTTTTCATGTTTATGGTTTTCCTCGTCTTCCATAATAGACTAGGTGGCGACTCCTGCATTTTTGCATTTTTGTTTTATTTTTCGACGTGATTTTGCCGATCGTTCGCATTATTTTGCGATCCTCCTCGCCGGCATGGTTACACTAGTCCTGATGACACGGTCTCATAGTGTCTTGGTCCACACACAGAAAACTCGAAAAATCATTTTCCAAAACAGGCCAACCATCTCTTTGAACCCCCTTTTTCAAAACCAATTTATATCTTTGAAAACTCTTTCAAAATCTCGGCAAAACGGCACATCAGATGTCCCAAGGGACCAGCACTGATGGCCCACAATCCCATTTCAAAGGGACAATACAAATCAATCCGAAAAATCCTCTGAAAATCACATTTTTATAAAGGCATTTGGACGCTGATTCGGCATGCCGAAAAATAGGTTCAGTATGCCAAAAATCCCTAGTTCGGTAGTGGAGATGATGGACGAGATGTAGGCAGTGGAGTTACCGAGATAGGAGGAGAGGAATAAATAGGTGACGATAAGGGAAAGGAAGTGGGGTCAGGGTTGATATTGCTGTTGGAAGATAAAAGGAGGCTGGGTGCTGGAATTGAAAAATGAGGAGTTGGATCAGAAGTGGAAGAGGAAGGCTTATTAACCATTTTGAGAAAGAAACTTTCATTAAAGGTAACATGGCGGGAGATGGAAATTTTAGCAGTGAGTGGATCAAAACACTTATATCCTTTGTGAACAGAAGAGTAACCTAGAAAAATGCACAAGGCAGACTTGGAATGAAGTTTTGTGCGAGAAGGAGCTAAGATTAAAGGGTAGCAAAAACATCCGAAGACATGGAGGGCACTATAATCAAGTGGTTTATGATAGAGGAGTTCATAAGGAGTAGTGTTGCCTAGAACAAGAGAGGGTAGACGATTGGTAAGATGAGTTGCCATCTCGAAAGCAGCTAGCCAGAATTTGGACTGCATACCAGCCTGAAAGAGAAGACACCTACCCATCTCAGCCAGATGATGGTGCATCCGTTCAACAACACCATTCTGAGCAGAAGTATATGGGCATGTGAATCGATGAAGAATGCCACATTGTTGAGTGAAAGACTAAAGTTTATGATTGACAAATTCACCGCCATTATCAGATTGAATGATTTGCACGGTACAATGCAATTGATTTTCAATTAATTTTATGAAATTAGAGAGTGTTTCGAATACATCTGATTTGTGGTACAAAGGAAGAATCCACATATATCTAGAGAAGTCATCGACTATAGTAAGAATTTAATGATAACCAGAGATAGACCAGAGAAGGCCCCCATGTATCGATATAGAGAAGTTGAAGGGGGGAGGTGCAACGGCGATCTCGTGTCGGGAATGGAAGTCGATGAGGTTTGTTGAGGGAACAGATGGAACAAGGAGGAAGCGCCATGGAGGTAGTAGGAAGATTATATCGACTGAGAAGGGTCTGTAGCACAGTGTAGGAGGGGTGACCCATGCGGTTGTGCCGGACAGAGGCAAAGGTGCGATTGCTAATAGCTACAAATAGAGCACAGGAAGGGGAAGGTGACGAAATGTAATAGAGATTATCACGACTATAGCCAAGGAGAAGATTCTTGCTGGTGAATTTGTCCTTCACAATGAAACCAAGGTGATCCATTAGAAAAACACAATTATTGTCGCGAGAAAATTGCTGAATTGAAAGGAGGTTTCGCTGAAGGTTAGGAACAAGAAGCACTTGTTTTAGAGGGAGAGAACCATAAGGAGAGGGAAGAAAGGAAGTTCCTATATGAGTAATTGGCAAAAGAGAGCCATTGCCAACTAAAATGGAACGAGTACCCGAGTAAGGTTGAGCAGTAGCCAAATGCTTCGTGGAATTTGCCATGTGTTGTGATGCTCTAGAGTCGACACACCAAGAAGTTTCAAAGGGATGGGTTAGGCTGAGGGTGGACATTGCGTCGACAAAGGGCTATGCTAAATATCCATGATTGTGCCTCTTATAGCAGGTTCGAGCGGTATGACCCCATTTATCACATATTTGGCATGGAACTGAAGTATTGATGGAGGAAGGAGTAGGAAGGAGAGGAGCAGAGGTCTAGAACTGATAGGACGGATTGTAATTGAAGTAGCGGCCTCCTCGACCACGCCCCTTGCCCTGGGAATGACCTACTCTATTTTTTCCATGTCCTCCACGATGACCAGAAGTGGAAGACTTTGAAGTGGATTGAGTAGAAGCTATGAGAGCAGCATGAAAAGGAGTAGGTGAGGGGTAAAGCCTTTGGTGAAGGGAGGATTCTTGAAGAAGTAATTCATAAAATTCATCACATGTTATTGAGAATCTGAAATTTAGTAAAGTGATGAAGTTCTGATAGTCAATCCCAAGTGCATCAGTGATAAAATCAATGAGATCAGATTCAAGTATGAATTGTCCATCAAAAGCCATTGCATCGATGATGTTTTTAGCATTAAGAATATATTCATCTATGGACTGCTCTGCTTTCTTCTTTAGGTTGCGTAGTTGATCTCTTAAGGTTTTCAAGTGAGATTTGGATATGAGAGCAAAGAGACCAGGCATCACGGGAAGTGGTTGAAAGAAGTAGAATGGATTGAGCAGCAGGTGATACAGTCGCACGGATCCAACTAAGAACGATCTGATCTACTGTAAGCCAAGTGGAGAAGGAAGGATTTGGAGCTTCATTTAGGGTAGCAGGAGGTGGAGAAAATAAGGGGTCAATGACATAAAGAAGCTCATGCAGGGCAAGGATATTGCAGAACTGTGTCAACCGGCAAAGGTATGTATTAAATGGTGAGTGATATTGAATTAAATGGGAATATTGTTGGTAGTGCTTGGGGAAGATGATGAACCAGTGGGGGGGGGACGTAGCAGAAGACATGGCGGAAGCCATAAGGAAGGAACCCAGGTCTGGTTTAAGCGACTGATACCATGTGAATGAGAGAAGGAAGAAGAAAGGAGGACGCACAGCACTGACACTCAACCTCTATTACTATTATATTCAGTTGCACGTAAATAGTGCTCTATATCCATATATATACGTGAATGAGGATGAGCTAGCAAGAATTTGCCAGAAACCTCTGGAAGATACAAGAATTATACAGATGTACGCTACACGTATACCCTACGTAATATGCAAGAGTGAGATACGACAACGATAACTGAAGTTGGTTAAGTTGCAGAAAGTTAAGTTGCTTATGCTAATAAATTAAGGAACAAGATGAGGTAAGACAGTACGTAAGTGATGTGTGTCGTAAAACCTCCTAGAGACCAACCAACCAACCTCCATCATGACATGTCGGAACTCCTTTACCAGACAATGAGCTTCTGGATTACATAGTTACCATGTGAAGATAGAGAGAATGGAATGAACTCAACGTTGTATATTACTATAGTGTTGGTACATATTTATATATGTAGGTACAATAGTCCTGATGAACAACATAGTTAAGTAATGTCTAATGGAAACTTTTGGATGAACAAAGAATACGTGGTTATCTGTACGTCTACAAACTAGGCATCAACAAAACCAGTTTTGTCTAGTTTAGCTAAAAAGTAATATAATTTGAGGATTGTTGATACTGCACTTATCGGACTACCGGTGCTTGCTCTTGATTTTGTCTCTACCTTCTCTATCACCTTCTCAATAGAGGAGTTGTTGTATGAGCTCATTGGTATTATGCATTTGAGTGTCAATTGCACCCCGCTTCATGATGATTCAACTAGGTCTTGATGTCATATTATCAATTGGTGTAGACACTCCAATTTTGCAGTCACTTGGCAACAGACTTCTCTGGAAAGATATTATGGTTGCGACCACCAAAACCTTAGTCCACTTAAGCCTACACAAGCCCAGTCAGGACCACACCAATCCACTCTAACCTAATCAAAGCAAAAAACAATAATTAAGAATTAAAACCAAACAAAATTCATTTAAAATCCACTTAAAATCCAAATTAATCAAATAAAAACCCTAATTAAAGACAAAATCAAATAAAATCCATTTCAACCAATTAAAATCCAATAAATCAAGTGGGAACCCTAATTAAAGTCAAAATTAAATAAAATCTACTTAAATTAACTTAAAATCCAAGTAATAAAGTGAAAACCCTAATTAATCAAATAAAAACCCTAACAAAAACACAAAAACCCTTATTAAAATCAAAATCATAATTAACTAAACCTAAAACCCTAATTAAAGTCTAAAACCTTAATTAAAATCCAAAACCCTAATCAAACCAAAAAATCCTAATTAAAATCCAAAAACCAAATTAAATTCAAAATCTTAATTAAAATCCAAAACCCTAAAAAACCCTAAAATAATTAAAACCCTAATTTAAAACCCTAATTAACCAAAATCAAAAAATCAAAGAGTCAAAACCCTAGAATCCCTAAAAATTCCAAAACAAAAAACCCTAAAATAATTAAAACCCTAATTTTAAAACCAATTAATTAAATCTTAAATGACAAAAATCAGAAATTCAATTAAAATCGTAAAACATAAATAAAAAGCCTAAATCTAAAACCCAAAATCCATTAAAAACCTTAAAAACAAAACCCTAAAACAAAACTAAAAAGGAAAACACCAAAAAAACCCTAAAACCCATAAAAATTTCAAAACAAAACAACCTAAAATAACCAAAACCCTAATTAAAAAACCAACTAAATAAACCCTAAATCACAAAATCAGAAATTAAATTTAAATCGCAAAACCCAAATTAAAAACCTAAAAGGAAGACCCTAAAATCCATAAAAATTCCAAAAACAAAATATCAGAAAAAACCCTAAAAATGAGCCCACTACCATGCCCATTAGCAGCCCACATACCCCATTTAACCCTTAAATCAAAAACTTTATGAACACCCAAAAATAATTCCGGCGGCAACTCCGACGATCTTCGATATCTCCGGCGAGATTTCCGACGATCAACCCTGAGAAATCTCGAGCCCTTCCCCGATCTCCCGTGATCTCCGGACCTTCCTCCTCTGTCACGCGCTTCATCCAACAGCGCCGGCCCTCGGAGGAAGAGGATCAACGACTTCAGAAGAGGTCCGTCGGAGTTTAAAACCTCACCACCGACAGCAACCATGGACCATCGTCTTCCAACCTCTCCAAGTGCGAACCAACCCCAAGAGCAAGCACCCAATCCACCCTAGAGACCCAGCATCCCTCCACGCATCCAGAGCACCCCTTTTTGCAACCCAGCTATCGTCGCCAAAGCAACCAGAGCCCTGCCATCGAGCGCCATCGAGAGGGACATCAGGCCTTATCCAAGTAATCTCTCCTCCCTTAACTTTCAATTCCTGCTAATTTAGGACCCGTAGAACCCCTATAGGCCAGCCTGTCGGAGTTGGCAGCCCTGCATGCCTTCTCGTGCCTCTCCGATGGTGGGTTCACCACCTTCGGCGAGACCCATAGCCCCTGCGGTAGGAGCAGGTCTCTGAGGCCTCTCCTACCTCCCTCGTCCTCCTCTTGGAGCTCCCTTGCTCTAGAGGAGCTTCTCTGGCCTCCCGTGGACCAAGAGGAACCCAACCGTCGTTGTTGCCCCGTCGACCGCTGACCGCCATCGAGGAGACGCTGGAGCTCACCAGACACCCCCTCTTCTCGCTGCTGCATCAGGGAGCTCCGCCATGCCTCCACGAGTCCCTCTAAGCACCCACGTCGCCGTTCCAGGCCCCAGAGCATCATCCCCACAGCCGTCACGATCGTCGTCGGAGCCCGAGAAGAGGGGAACGCCCCAGGCCGTTCCAGCCTTGCCAGAGCCTCTCCACAGCCTCGCCGTGCAGCCCCGGAGCTCCTCCGATCTCCGCCGCGTCGAGCCACCGTCTCTAGCTGCACCTCTGTGGAAGTCCTCGTCGCTAGAGAAGAACGCCGACAAAGGGGATCAACAGCACGCTCCAGCCGTGGGGAGTGCGATCACCACCGTCAGATCTTCCCCCCATCTCGTCCTCTAGCTCCTCCGCTCCCCTGATCTCTGATCAGTCGTCAGAAAGGCTCGGATGAGCCTCCCAAGCCGTCGCCACCAGCGATCTTCGAATCGTCAACCGTGACTGTTAATTTTTTTTTAAGTTTATTTAAAAGGTCCTTTAACTTATTCAATTGTTACAATTAGGTCCTACTTTTTTATATTTAGGTCCCTGTAGTTTTAAATAATTTTTTTTGTTTCTTTATTATTCTTGTATATATTGCATTCTTTACCCTATTTCTTTTAACTTTTATTTTCGGTCCTTTTTATACATATTTTATCACACGTAGACCCTTGCATCCATGTTTTCTTTATCATCAGGTCCTGATATTTTGCTCAGAGCCCCCAAAATTTTTAAAAATGATTCTCCTTTGTGCATTTTGCATTCTGGACCCTAAGAAACTTCATAATTGCACTGATCATCATAAAAGTCCAATTTTATTACATTCAGGCCCAGTAATTTTGCATATAAGTCCCTGAGTTCTTAATAAATAATTCCTAAGCACAGCAAATTTGCATCTAGACCCTTAGATTAATTTTACATTCATCATTTAGGGTTTTAAATGTTTCTTGCATATTTTTGATATTTTTCACTTATTGCATTTCATATTTTGCATTTAATCATAGATTCCATTTAAAAATCATGTTTTCACTGTGAATTGCTCTTTAGTTTCATATTTTAATCACATTTGCACTTATGTGTGAATTTTTCGCTTTAGACCCTGAATTTTCAGGAAATTACCTAAGTGCAATTTTCACACATCTCAGTGCCACATTGTCATTTGATCCATCATCTGCACATAAAGATAGAAGTCACTAAAAATTCTTTAATCCAAATTCTCACTTTTTTTGTGAATTTTATATTTTGGACCTTGTACTTGTTCTTTATTGTGTTTACATCATTTTATTATTTTTAAGACCTTGTCCTTTTCATGTTTTCTTGCCAATAACATTTGCTTGACATTTGACATACATTTTAGCATATCTCAGACCATGCATCATCCCCATACATGCATTTATCACATCTGGCTAGTAAAATGACCAAATTACCCCTATACCACCAATCCATGCACCTGCCTGTTAATTTTGTTACCCAGTCCTGCACAATCTTTGTCCAAGTCATTCTTTAGCATCTTCTACACACTTAGGTACGCATCTATGCATTTTATATAGCTTTTGTTACATTTGCGTATCAGTCCATCTCTTTTTAACGAGCCTACATCTCATGTGTTTCTTTCGTGGATTTTTCTTCACTTTGTTTTCGGAGACCCTCATCCGATATTCGATTTGATTTTCTTTGCTCCTACGTTTCGGATTTTTCAATTTGATTTGGATTTCATCGCCCGAGGGCGTACATGAACTGACCGAAAGACCCACATTGGCCCATTTGCGGATTGTTTCTCCTTTTTTATTTTCACGACTTCTTCCATGATTCCAAGGACATGGGTCAACCCCACTTTTTATCCTTTTGATACCAGTATGGTTTTCTGAGGCGTTCCTTCCAAAAATATTGTCATTTTATATGATTTTCTTCGTATGTCGTCGTTTGTCTGTTTTATGTGGATTTCTTTGCAATTTTTCCATTTGGATCTCCATGGTGTTTTCTACATTTCTAGTGATTTGGGTCAGTTGTATTTTTGATCCCTTTGACATTGGTGTGATTTTCTAAACCATTCTTTACAAAAACAACGTCATTTTATGTGAATTTCTTCATATGTCAAAGTTTACCCATTTTACGTGGACTTTCTTCTCAATTTTTCCATTTTGATTTACACAATGTTTTTCTTGATTCTGATGACCTGAGTTGTTTGCATTATTGATTTTCTTGAGGCCCGTATGACTTTTCGAGCTTTTCTCATCAAAAACCTCATCATTTCATGTGATTTTCTTTGTTGTGTCATATTTCGTGATTTCATCATTTCATGGAGATTTCTTCGTAGTTTTCTCATACCATCCTACACATCCATCTAGTCTTGTCTTGGCATTCACATTAACATGTTTAGAGCACGATCTAGGCTTAGCAAGCATTCATCCAGCCATTAGTAAGCGAATTAGACTAAAAAGATCGAGTTTCTCAGGCGTATGAGGGTGCCTAACACATTCCCCGTGCGTAATAGGAATCCTTACCCATCCTTTGGCTTGTAGACATCTGACATTCACATTTGCGTCTCATACATTCAATCCATTATGGTTTTCCTCATCTTTCCCTTAAAAGACTAGGTGACGACTCCATTTCTTTTTTTGTTTCATCCCATCTTGCGCCTTCGCCATCTTGGCATGACTGTGATCTCCTCCCTCTGGCGCGACTCAACACCTGATCTCCGGGTTGACATGGTCATAGTTGGCAAAGGTATATAATCCTTATTTAGCTTCTTCTTCTTCTCATTGTTGAGTTCCATCAAAGGTAGACACTAGGCAAGTCAATGATTGGATTAGTGTGGGATCTTTTGATCAATCCATCAAAATTGCTCATTTGGTCCATAATAACAACATGTAATGCCTTTGAGCATTTTGTTCTGCCAATTATTGATCTAGACTTACGTATATTTCTACTTTTCCAGCGAGTCATTATGCATGCTGCCAGAAAACGCCCACAATCATTTTAATTCTTCCACAAACCATGCGCAAAACAAGAATGTTCATTATCTATGTCGTTAGTCTAACTTTGTAGTTAGAATTGAAGAACTTACCTTCAAAGAAGCACCAACGAAAATAGAGTAAATTACTACAAGATAATCTTCAGAAAACTCAAACCTAACCCTCCTTCCTGGGCATACCTTCTTGCCTAGTAATGTTTTTTTTACTATCATCCAACGTACTGCAAATGAAATCTCACAGCACTTTATCCAAACGCACATCAAAGGAAACTTAGTGCAGCCATAGTAGCAGCACCAACCCTGGGAGACATGCTCGAATCCTAAGCATTTGAGCAAAGCGGCCAAGAGTTGCTATTATCTACCTCTAGGGTCCTGTTTGTAATTGCGTTGGGAACTGTAATTTTTCCTAAAAAACGTTTTTTCAGAAAAAAAAAAAAAAAGTAGTTACTACAACTTTTTTCTTTTATCCAAAGCTTTTTTCTTCAAAAGTAGTTATTGGTTTGTTGTAATTTGAACTAAAAAAAAAAGACAGAAAACCTATATAATATATGTAACTTTTGACTAAAAAAAACTAACCTTTGGTTAAAAGTAGTTGTTTCAAATTTTCTCTCTCACCATAATTCACCATAACTATTCTTATCCTCCACATCACTCATCCAACTTGATGCAAGATGTTCCATTTGGCCCGGTTCAAGCTAGATCACCTCGGGCTAACTGTTTATAAACATTTGGGTGCCATACTTGAAGATTCAGTAGAAAACCCTAGGTGAACAACTTAAAGACATTCAAGAAGTCAAGCAGAAGACCCTAGGTAAATGCCTAGAGACACCTAGAAGGCCAACCAACCAGGACGAACATGTACGCATCGGTTAGATGCGTAGCTCGTGCTAGTCGGATGCGTAGCTCCATCACCAATCGAAGAACCAAGCCTTGGGAACTTCCTAGGCGACAACATGTGGGTATGTAGGCACGCCGTAGACCAACGTACGTAGTTCCTCATGCACGTAAAGTCTTTTGACATCATACTCCTTCCTGACACCCTTTTTATGCCGCTTGACACTTGACAAGATGCTTCACCACATAAAGCTCTCCTAATAGAGCCACTTGACCGTGTATGGTTCTCTTAGTAGAGCTTGACACGTGTCGGGGTCACCATGACTACTAGACAAGTTCCTCAGTGGTCACAAGTCACTTCCTTCGACAATGTCTCATTGTCACAGTGGTTGGGAGAACTTTAAACTCACCACAGGTCTCAGATTTGAATCCTAGGACATACATAAAAATTCACCTAAACCGTTAACAAAAAAAAAACAAGTCACTTCCTTCAGCTATAAATATAATACATCGCATACTAGCATGAGTTTCTAACTATCATTCACTACTCTCTCCTTTTAAAAACTTGATTCTCTGACTTAAGCATTGGAGTGTTTCGACTGGCCCGTGTTGATTGAAGGTCTTTCACTATTTTCTTTGTCTATAGACCCTTGTTGACCAACACAACAACCGTCATAGCTCACCAGTAGCTCTAAATTAGCACTGTGTTGACACCCAAGACTAGTGAACAATACCAAGCGGACTGAGAGAGAGAAGCAGGATCACAGCTATGGAATTAATTCATGTAACCATCACTCTCCACTGTGACCCGTAAAGAATTCTCCAATCCATGTGGTTACCATCCTACGTAATCTTCAATCAGTAAATAATGGTACAACACAATGCCACCAAACCTTGATTTCCTTTATTATTATTTTTTTTATAATATTTCTTATCACCCAACAAGGTATCTTTAATTTGCTTCCCATGGAAGTGGTAAAGTGTTCATGATCTTCCCATTTCATAATTGTAACTTTCCAGTATTTACATCGTTTTGCTATTATAACTTATGGACTTGCCACCTCCAACGTAACAAAGCTCCTTCTTATAAAAATAACTCTTAGAATAAACTTGAAATAGAAATTAATATTCCATTTGATTGTATAAAAATCAAAAATTTTGGTTTACTCATTTCGGAATTGTTATTCTGCATAATGGGTGTCATCAAATTATTCTGATACATGCATATCTATGTTATGTTTCTTTTTATATAAAAATAATATATATTTAATATTGTCTATACATATTTCATATTATATATATTTTTTAAAAATCAAGTTAATTAGTATTACTCTACATGTTTTCACTTATTCTAACATTTATTCTAATATTTATTCTACTTTTCAACTAAATTAAAAAATTTCCTTATATACATTTATTCACTTCAAAAAGAAAATTACTTACAAACAAAATGACAATACTATATATAAAAATATCACCATTCACTTTTTCCTACTCTACATATTCTACATCATAAGAGGGGTTAATGAAACATATGGTTCTCTTTGAAAAGATATCATGCATTGTTCCAATGGGGATCACAGAGTCGAAGAAGATTTCATTGATAGGTTTGTAGTATCCATAGCGGTCTTTCTTTTTCTTTTGAACAGGTTTTTAGGATCGTGTTTGGTAACTAAGGTATTACAGCTTTTTACAGAATCCATGGATGGAGGTTCCCAACATCCATCAAGTTTAGATTTCGTGCCAATGTCAGTCATCATAATTTGATATAGGTTATCTAGTAATATTTTTATGGTCAAACGAGAACCTTGTCGAAAAAAAATGGGGGAAATTTAATGGCTTTTGCGGGAAAGTTCATTGATTCAAGCTTTTCATGGTAATTTTTATGGTCAAAGTTTCTTTTTTTTTTTTTTTTGAAATCGATAATATCATTCATTAATAGTAATAATTACTTGACTATGAAAACCACCACTAAGTGAATAAAGTTCACAAAATTAGGTTGGCCACAGAAATAAGTTCTCAAACAGTCAAATAAAAGTCAAAAATATTACACGTCAACCTGAACAAGCAAACAAAAAAAAGTCTTTTAATAATAACTAATTAACATTTCCAGCATCATGCTAGAAAGGATCATAGGTTGGACATCATTAGCAGCTCCAGTGCTAGATCCAGGTGCAAGCAACCTAATGAAGGAGGCAATGGATTGGACCGCAAGGTCAGCTCTCTCCTGGTTCCAGGCCTGATGCATATTATCCACGTCTTGAGTGAATTCCAAGCTATTGTTACCTAACAGAAAGATTACTCCCTAAAACTTAATTAGAGATATAATATCAAATAAGATAACATCAGAAGATTTAAATTTATTTCTAAAAACTCTGTTATTTCTTTTTAACCAGATGATCCAAAAGATAACTGAAACAAGACGATTCCATACTGCATTACTCATAGAAAATTTTGCATTTATTTTTTGATGGAATATTTCCTTCAAATTACTAGTCTAAAAACTTGAGATATCAGAGAGGAAGAATCTCCAGATAATTGTTGCTAGTGGACAGATTAAGAAAATATGTGAAATACTTTCACAACTATACAAGCAAGATGTGCAAATGATAGATCCCTGCCATCCTTTTCCGAATAGATTTTCTTTAGATATAATTTTATCTTGAATAGTCAACCAAAGAAAGAGTATAACTTTTAATGAAATTTTGCTACTCGAGATCTAATACTGAATGGACATCTCAGACTACCCTCATTCAAAGAGTTATAACAGCTTTTGACAGAAAATGAATTGTTAGTATTTGAATTCCAGATAATTTTGTTAGGTTCATCGTTGAGATGTAAACTGTTAATAATCTCAGTAAATTTATCCAATTGTTGCTGTAAAATATCAAAGTTAAGATTATTGCCCCTGGTATGTTTAAATAGCCTCAAAAATCAATATTAAACTTGTTTCACATTTTTTAATTTAGACAACTGATATAATTCAAGAAGATAGTTCCAATTGTACTGGTCAAAGCATGGCATATACTTTGAGACAAGGTAAATATTAGTTTGAGAGGAGTTTCAACATGATGATTCCAGTAGCATTCGGACGGGAGAAAAAGATATAAAATCTACTTCTCCTCAGCAATTTAGTTACTTTGGTGTTTTTGTTTTTTTTAGTCAATGGTTAATATTTGAGTATTTAGTCCAAAAAACTACATCGAATGAAGACCAACTAAGTTGCCGTTGTTGGTTACTCCGTTACTTAAGTTCGTTGAGACAACCTGGTAGATGAAATGAAAGTACATGGAATGGAATATTTTTTTTTTTGATATCGATATGCATATATTTTCTTGTTGTGGTCTATGAGATTCGAACTTGAAAGGAAGATACAAATTTAACTCTTCTTGACAAACTACACTGTAATAGTTGGTTGTGGAACGGAACATTTTCCATCACAAATGTAAACTAAGCTTCGCTGTCTTGTCAAATCAATAATTCCCCCGCTTGACCACTAGTGATGTCAACGAACTTTAGACAAGCTAAATTCTAACTCATGTGGATGGACCTGGCGTGTACGTGAACTACACATGACAATAATAATGGGTCAAGAGTTTATTTAAATCAAGAGTTTATAAATCAAATAGATTTAGTTTTTTTCTTTTTTGACTGTAAAATGTAACACGTAAATCAAAATCTATTTTTGAACCTAAGAGAGAAAAATTCAATAGAGTGAATTTTTTTTACAGTATGAGAGAAGAAATCAAGAAACAGATCCATAATATACTAAAAGAAAAATCAAACAAATGGATTTACGAAACATTATTATTTTTTTATTCAAAAAGAAACCCATATATCATTTACAACACAGAATATTCAAAAAAAGCTAATAATCAAACCAACGGCCCAATGTTTTAGTAGAAGGTCGGAAAATGGATGGCTCTTGTGCTCACCACACGGCCATCGACCGCAATTATTATACGGTGGACGGTTGCAGCATGCGAATCAAAGCGACTGGTCGTCAAAGTTGCCAAACAACTTTCAGCTTCTTTGGAAACTAACTTCTTGACTAGAAATAATTATACTTTAATTTTTGTAAATGTAAAGAAAGTATTATTTCAAAAGCTACATGTTTCTAAGAAATTGATAGTATTTAGTATAATTATTGGATTTTTATAATTTCTAAAGAGAAATTATATGTTCAATAACTATCCAAAAGTTTTTCCAAACAGATCCATGGTGATGGGAGAATATTACAAGATTAAACATATGCATATTTTATTTATGGATATATATATATTGTATTAAAAAATAATTCAAACATGATTCTTTATATAACAAAAGGGACAAAATAATAAATTTGTATAAATACAACATTATTTTAAAAACATCATAATATTGTAGAGTTTGATGAATGGGATTATTGAGAATGTGATTCTACCTATATTAATATTAGTTTAGATTTATCTAGGAGATTGAGGCTTTTTTTTCTTTCTTATATCTAAAAAGGGAGAAAATAATTGGTAAATTTTACAAATGCATAAAAACATTTTTTCGTTTTCAAGAAACGGATAAAAACTCGGATAGATATTTACAAATTATAGAGACGTTGGGCAAATTTTAAAGAGGCCAATGTTGTTGTATGAGAGCCACTCCATTTTTAAATTTTTTTATACATATTTTTTTAAAATTTTTTGTTACTATCCAATGATCCAAGCTCCTTTATCCAATGATCTTAAGGTATAGTAAATCTTAGTAAATGACTTAATTAATGGTAAAACATGCTCTAAAAAATTTGAAATTTAACTAAGCTATAGACCATGAAATGGATTAAAAGACTATTGATTTCTAAATTTCTTCTGAAAAATAAATAGACGACCCATAGCCACATTTTTGCCAATTTTAAAATAAAAATAAAACAACGTAGTTGCTTTTGATTAGCCCACTTCTCTAAAAAAAAAAAATGTTATCTCATAAAATTGTAATTATCTATTGATAGTCATAATTGTTTAATTATAGTTACAAATCTCATCGTCCATATGTTTAAATAAATAGTTAAGATTAAAAGTTTAGTTACTTACTGAATTCTTTGCTATCTATGTAAGTATCAAAGACAAGTTTAAAAAATAAATAAATAAATTCAAAAATATTTTTCTATCCTATCTATGGCTGGTGCAGTTGCGCTTTCCTTGCGGTCTCAATTGTCTACAATCCCGATCTCTGTAAAAGGCCCCTGAAACCCCACCCTTGCAAACCATCCCTCCATTGCACTTTCCATTCTCCATCTCCCTCCCTCTCTCTTTTCTTCCCAACACCGTCAAACACAGAGAGAGAGAGAGAGAGAGAGAGAGAGAGAGAAGCAAACCATCCCACCCTCTCCCTCTCTCTTTTCTTCCCAACACCATCAAACAGAGAGATGGCGGCATCGTCGTCGTCGGCGTATATGTTGGCATCGATCTTCCTGGCCATGCTCACCATGCAAGCAGCGGCCACGGACATGTCCATCATAAGCTACGACGACTCCATCTCCCTCAGGACGGAGGACGAGATGAGGCACATGT
>JAMKQA010250028.1:0-28912 GCA_024699735.1 Posidonia australis | reverse complement strand
GATGTATAATGGAATGGAATTTTTTTTTTATGAAATCTGTATGTGTGGTGAATGTATTTGAATGTCATTGTTACAGGTATTTGAATGTCATTGTAACAGGTATTTCAATGGAATTTTTAATTTTATTTTTTTTTACTGCCCAGTATTCGCGAGAACATAGAGAGGACATTTCCTCGCAAATATAACGATTCCATGTCCTCTCTATGTCCTCCGACCATCTCTCTCTCAGTCCTCTCTCGTCTCATCTCTCTCTCTCTCATTCTCCCTCTCTCTCCTTCCGTAACGAAGAAGGAAAAGAAGAAGAAGGAAGGAGTGGGGCCTAGGAGAGAAAAGATAAAGAAAGGAAGAAAAGAAGAAAAGAAAGAAAGAAGGAAAGGAAGTCACATCATGAGATCAAACTAAGCGACCTTCCATGTCCACGTGACTCATGTAAATAGAGATCTGCCACCACAGCACAGAGCAAATCTTCAGAACTTCCACGATAGTCAGCACAACACCAACCATCCAACACTAAAATAGTCAGAAACCCAATAATCCAAGCATAGAACGCTGCCAGAGCTACGTAGGAGATTCAGTATCCAAGGCCTTAGAACTTTATTAAAAATATCTCATCAAAACACCACTTCTGAATCTGGATCGTTACATTTTCTCTCTTACACACATATAAAAGTTCCCTCTTCAACGATCCAATCTATATTGTAGTACGGATTGGGTAAAGGCAAATCGAATTTGGAATCTATTTTTATCCTTATTAGTGTTTTCTTGATGGGTGATGAGTCGAATTAATTTTCATTCTAAAAAATTTTTATCGCTAGTCCACTATCCTATTCACTACTCTTTTAGTTAACAGGTAGTGGTGCAAGTTGGTGGATCAAATGGATGAGTTTTTTTTTATTTTTTTAAGACCACGATTTATATTATTTCATAACCTTAATTGAGTCCAAAACTGAACTATGACTACAAAAAAGCGACTAATAAGACAACAACTTATAAAAAAATCAAATCATGTTAATCTAAGATTAATAATTCCAACATTATCACAATACAACATCATCATTTATCATCAATCCATTATGTTTATCAAAAAATAATAAAAAAATTAACAATATACTTTATAAAATCCACCACCACTTCTAAAAACCTTCTCTCCATTTTAGCAACATACTACATAGAATCCACATCACAATCATAAAATTCTTCCACTGCCCAAAATCAAACATAGCTTGTGTCATTGCACCTATGCCACTGGCAACAAAACCCTAACTGTCACGATTCGAGTTATGGCAATCTAAATTCCAAATACTCTTAATGTTATTATTAAATAAATAACTCAAAAATAAATATAAAGAATTTAAATAATTAAATAAGTGAACCAAACAAATCCCAACTTTACCTAAAACTTATTGTGTATGGCTACATGACTTCTACTATATGCATTAGACGGGATTGCAACTCTAATATCTGCACCTATAAGAAAAATCATTAAAAATACATGTGACATCTAATAGTCACTCAACACACACTTACCATCTACCAAAAATTGCAAATGAAAACTAGAGCTGCTAAGACTCAACTCCTAAGCCAACATGACTGCCTCTTGTGGCAGTATCAAAATTGTAATCTTATAAAGTCACAAATACTGTAATATACTATTGCAAATAGGCATAAAATCTTTTTAATATGTTTTTCAAAACCCTTTTCCTCTTTTCATAACCAAAATGCATGTATTTTTCAAATCTATTTATACACACTAGAAGTGGCTACTCTATACCCAATTAAGTCTAAAATCATCACAAATTCACATATTAAAAACCTTGATCTCCTTTAGACCAGAGCCTGAACTCTTTGATTCAATTAGAACTTAGAAAACCTCAAACACAAACCAAACAACCAACACTTACAGTCTGAAAACTTGTCGAGTCCGTTGAACCCAAGTGACCGACACTAGTTATAAGCAGTTGCTAAGGCACACTGCACTATTGCGACAAAGCCATCCTATGTAAAAGTTTTCGCTCTTGATTCATACTCTAAGAACCCATAAAAGTCTACATCGGATAACACATACACAGGGTCTACCATCTTGGTATCCTCGGAATTGTTGCACTAGACCACTAGAGGACTTTGTCACCTCCTAGTCCCACGAGTATAACACTCTAAGATCTTATGTCTACTTATCTAGCTTTCAACCTTCTAAAGGTATCACTCGTCCCTATCAATCAATCAGATTATTCAGCCCTCTCGATCTCGACTTTACCCTTAGTCTTTGGTTCGTCAGCCCTCTTCCAAGGTCTTTTGATTCTCTAAAACTCCGGAACCTAAACCTTGGACTCACATTTGACCTTCTAGAGGTATCAATTCCTACGACCCTCTTTGTTCCTTAAAAACCACAACAATGTCACATAAACCTCATCCTATGCAATTAACTCTCAACCATCTAGGGGTATCAATCGTTCCAAGTCTATCGTTCAAAAACTTCAGCTTCTCGGTCCATTAAAACCTTAGAAAATCTTTTTTCGAAACATTTTGTAAAGCTAATGCATTTCTTTTAAAATTCTCTTTAGAAAACTATTTGAAAACCAACACAACACACAACCAAACACCTCAAAATCCAACCACAACCTATGGTAAAGATACCATGGGTGTTGTCTCACACAAGGTGTAGACACCCCAATTTTGAGGCGGCTCGTAGGCGAACTCTCCAGAAGATGTTGCTTTGGATACGGCAAGCCTAACATCATTTGAACTTTATTTAGCATCTTGGTTACCCTAAGCCTATAACAAATCCATGGTCCGATTAATAATCCAGACAGCTAGGTGGAGAGCACTACACTGAAGCACCAATGTGGAGCATAAATATGGAGCACCATCATAGCGCACCAAGGTGGAGCACCAAGCTGGCGTACCAATGCGGAGCACCAAGCTGGCGCACAGTCACTTTTCACCGTGCTGGTCTTTGGCTTTTCATCTTCTGTGCTTGTAACCTTCCCCCTGCGAATATTCCTTTACGAATCTACACAGGACTGTTGATTTCCTAGGCTTTTGGCATCCCAAGGTTTTATAACTTCATCTCCTTTAAAAGCCACCCATGAGCAACACTTTAGCCTTGGCAATTCACCACTTCCTAGCAACCAGCACATCCACTTCCTGAGCATCCTTTTTACTTCCTTGAGCATCCCTAGCTGTGTCCAAAGCACCAAGGAGAAGACACCTGGAGCCATCAAAGGAGAACACACCATAGGTAAGTTCCTTTGCACATGAGCTTACATGATGTTCTGAATAAAGATTACACTGCAACTAGACTGATATTAGTGCAGTATGTTGATGTTTATTTGCACCTTTTATTTAAATTGGGTGATTATGATGCTCTTTTATATGTTCATTGTTTGTCTACCATGATGATTTCTTGCATTGTATGATCTTTTTGAGCAACGTATCATAGTCCTAAGAAATCACTAGCCATGGAACATATGCTGTGATGCACCCCTTTTGCATGTTTTATCATTTCCCCATACTCATAGGTCGGCCAGATCACTACATGAATCATAAAATCCTCCATAGGTAGTTGCAGTCCTTGTGAACTCATGAATATGCATAGATAAGGAGAGAATGATGTGAATGTTTTGGGCTCAATTACTTAATATGATTATGTTCCCTGGCATTTAAAATAATTATTTGAATAATCAGTCATGTAATTACTTGCATGCATTTGGCCCAAGCTCTGAAATCAGACCGCAGTCTGTAACAGAGTATCTGGAGTGCACCAACCTGGCGCACCAGCTTGGTCACAGGGTGTAAGCAGCCTATTTTGCATCATGATTTGCATGTCTTTCTAATTATTTTGGACTATGATCTTTTTGATGTTTGATCTCAGATATACCATGTTCATTCCTGCATAATTTCATCATATAATAACATTGTTTGCATTAGTTTTGCATCTAGTGCATTTGGCTTTCCACTAGGGTCTGGTGAACTGGTTGCCTTCTTGGACTCCTGTTTAGAGAGTTTCTATGCATCAGTTCATGATCCAGAACCAAGTAGCATGGCTGAAATTCATTAGCTTTTATCAGGATAGGAGTTTTTGTTGTCTTGTATGAAGCTTATTGCCCTTGAGCACAAGACTCATGTCATGGTGTCTTGGTTTCACTCTTTCCATTATGACTTATGGAAACGGGATGAATCCATAAGTGATAAGGTTTTCTAGAGGTCTAGAGTACATACTCAAATGGTCTTGAGCATATTAGCAAGGTTTTATATTGTGTCGCATATCGATCTAGTTCACTATCTACTTTGTGATTTCTGAGTCTCACTTTAGTGGCACACATTACTAGCACACCATACTAGAGCACATAGGTAGCGCACCAGACTAGAGCACCAGTCTGGCGCACTTGCCTGTTTTCAATGCACCAATAGTGACATTTGGCATGATATTTAGCATGGTTCTTGACTTGCTATGCTTATGGTTTCCTTTGGGTTTTCTCCTGGACATATCAGGGAGACTCCAGTCTGTTTTCATCCTTCTTTATGCATGATAGTTTAGGTTTTACATGTAGCAAAGTAAGCAAAGTAAGGACATTGGTCACTCAATGTTATTAGATCTATAGTTATATCCATGCTATATCATTGCACCGGTATTCAATCTATGATTTGAGCAATCTTTCAGAGCATTAGGACACACCCCACAATCCTTTTACCCATATTTAGCACTAGGCAAGCACTCGCATATAGAGTTGCATTGCATATCGCCCTTAGCTGTACAGAAAATAGGCTGAAAAGCCAACGTTCCATCTAAGTAAACGAGAAACCCATGAAAAACCGACTTCTCAGGCGCACGAGGGTGCCTAATACCTTCCTCGTGCGTAATAGGGATCCTTACCTATTTTCTGGTTCATGATTGACCTTTTCCATTGGTTTTATTGCATAGTTTTAATGTTTTAAAATGGTTTTCCTCGTCTCCCATTTTTAAGTAGACTAGGTGGCAACTTCTACATTTTATCATTGTTTTTATTGTTTTGCCGTAACTTCGATGGTTCTCATGCATTTAGCCTTTCGCACCACGCACGAGGCTGTCACCGGCATGGTAACACTAGGAACATAAACTATCACAAAACTCAGAATAATTTATCATAAAACTACATAAAACATATTATAAATAATTCGATAAACCATAAAACGACAAATTCACACATAAGGGTTTTTCCTCTGAAAAATCAACTATACGCAACCCATGGTTGCCATAGACCAAATTCCCAAAAAGGAATCCAAAAAACATTGGATTCTCACATGGAATCCTAAAGCACAATCACAACAATTATGTACAAAATTAAATAATTGAAGGGCTCAAGGTAAGACGAATATCATTCATAGAAGTTTGATCTACAAGCCCACACGACACAATAACTCTACCCTTAACTGTCACGTCCTAAATTTTCCACAATAATTTAAACAAATTAAATTACGGGAAAACTAAAAGCTAAACAGAAAATATCTAACTACCAGGAACCTATGTGTGTGGCTAGCATACACCAGACTATATGCACTACGCTAAACCAATCGCATGTCTGCACCTGTAAACCAAAACCACAAGGAAAACGCATGAATGACCAAAGTCACCCAGTACGCACCCCACAAAAACCACGGAAAACAAAACTATAATCGATTATCCTTTCAAATTCATTTCGCAAACTCTTTTCTCAAAACCTCGGCAATCATGTCCACACTGGCCAAAACCACAATTAGGGCTCTACTAGCCCAAAGCCACAAGCAAAGGCCCTCAATGGCCAAAACCACACATAGTGAGTCGGGAAGCCCAGCGCTAGGCAACCTAACTTTGGCCACAAGCAGTCCACTGAAGAGCCACCAACAGCGTCTGCACTACCACGATGTGCCACCCTTTGTAGGAGTCACGTCGTCCCGTGATTCTCCCACTTGGAGAATCCTCACAAAGCCAACCCCTCCTTGGGAAGGCTATCCTGTCTCTTAGGACGCTACCAGCTACGGGGCACGTGTCCCACCGGCACTGGCCACCACAGGGTAAGCCTCCTCACGGCGTCCTCCACACACGATACTTAGGAGGGAGTGTCATACCTCCACACCCGACAACACCCGATACTCATGGAAAACATCATTAAAAATCAACATACTTACATACATTATCTCACAAGTCATTTCCATGCATCTCATACATTTATCATGTATTTATCCATATTTATCAACATTTTTCAATATTGCCATGGGTTTTGATTTGGCATACCGAATAGGGTTTTGGTCGACCGAAAATTCCTGATTCGATCGACCGAAATATTCCGGTATTCCGAATCCTTATCAGTTTAACAGTCCCCCTCTAGAATGGTCGACCGAACTTATCCGGTCGTCTGAAATACCCTAATTCGGTCGACCAAATCTCCCTCGATCGTCTGAATCAGTGGTTCAGGGAACCACCTGGGAGCATTTTGGCATACCGAACCCAGTTCGGCATACCGTTTTCTGCAATTGTAGAAAACCCTCCCGGCTACCATCATCACTTCTCCCCAAGGTGGGAGTAAGGAGCGGACCTCTCAAAAGTCACAACAAAAATTGCAAGTGAAACATGCGGTGTAGACCTTCAAGTCTAGTCCAAAACCCCTCAATCAAAACATGAATCCATTAAGCATGCTATTCTATAGAAATTCATAAAGGCATAAAGCTCATACGAAAATCACTGTAGCATGCTTCACAACACTTAGCAAAAATCTTATGAATTAACCACGAATTACCATCATATCATCACAAACACATGATTCATCACCTTCTCAACATTTCCCATATTTTTGCATGATTTTTACAATATTGTTCATGGTTTTATCCCCTAACCTAAACATGTTTCAACTGATGGAGGGAAATGGAAGGGGGAACTCATACCTGGCTTCGACGAGCCCCACGTGTCCACAAGCTTCGGCTGTGCACGGCACCAGCCTCCCCCCGCACTCGTGCAATCTTCTCCAGCGCGTGACCTCTCCTCAGCCTCTGCACTCCCTCTCACCCTCTCTCTGGTTTCTCCACTCCTCCCCCACACTGCATGCCTCCTTTTAAAGCCACTGTCGCCTGCCATCCCCACGGATTCCGCCGATCCGCTGCCAGCCACCCTACCGTCTAAGGGACGAGATGAGCAGCCCTCCCCGCCAGGCCTCACGAGTAGTGGGAATGGGTCACGGGCGCGGAGAAGATAAGGAAGGGAGGTCACGGTCATGGTTGGGCTCTTGACCAGGTCCAAGCTCAAGTCCAAGTGGGTTTCACCCCAAACACGGGTCCCAATTGCATAGCAGACCCACAAGCCAAAGAAGTCACACCACAGGGGAGAAACCAGCAGCACATAACACAGGAAGAGATCACAGCCAACAAACACAACCTGGATTTACCATTAATAAACCACATACAAATAATTACAGGAAATTCCATGGTTTATATTAAATGGAAAACCAAGCACAGATGTTACAGAAAGAGAGGGAGAGGGCTTTTGGTTTGTCTTTTGATTAAGGATTTTTAGGATTTACCATTTAGTTTATATGTGTAGACACTTCGATTTAGCAGTCACTTGGCAGCAGACTCCTCGGGAACGATGCTCTAATTGCGACCACTCCACCTAAAAACTAACCCCACTTAAACCCTAGCTCAACCTAAACCCACAAACCCACGCAAGCCCACATAAGCCTATTCAAGCCCACACAAGCCCATTTTGATTTAATCCAAGCCAATCAAAGCAAAAACCCATAATTAAAAATCCAAACTAAAAAAAAACCACTTAAATCATCAAAAAATCTAAATTAATTAAGTATAAACTTTTAATCCAAACCAAAACCAAATAAAATCCACTTACACATTTAAAATTCAAATTAATTAAGATAAAACATTCAATTAAAACCAAAATCAAGTAAAATCTACTTAAACCATTTAAAATTCAAATTAATTAAGTAAAAAACTCTAATTAAAACTAAAATCAAATAAAATCCATTTAAACCTATAGACACCTCGGTTTCTGGCCAGTGTTGGCAGACGGATTCGACGGAGAGCCCAACTGGACAGCTGACCCAGACTTTCTCCCAATTCCCCAACCAAGCCATGTACTTGAACCAACCCAGAAAACCCCAAATTACCCTTAATCCCTTTCTCTCAACTAAGCCCGAAGCCTGAATCCCAGCCCGTGTGCTCTGGCCCAACGACACACGTGGCCCGCATGCGCAACCCAAGCACGCGTCAGGGCTAGGGCCGCACTGTGGGCGTTGCTTGACTGGTCGCTTTCGTTGTACGACCTCGTACCTCGTATGAGCGACGCCGTGCACGCAATGTCGACTTGTCTTCTAACGTGCCTGACACCCCAGAGCTTGCCCACGCCTTGTCCACAACCACCCACGCCCTGAGCTGCTTCCGCTAACACGCAAGGCCTGCACGGTGCCGGTGAGCCTTCTCCTACCACCATTGACAACTTCCCATGCCCTGCCATCTCCACCTACCACCAGAGCGACCAACCAAAACCATCCGGAGGCTGCCTTAGCTAAGACATCAAGCAATCGCAAGGGGAGAGCCAGAGGAACCCAAGAGAGAACCCCGTCGGAGATTCGAACCCAGCAACCAAACTCCGACCAGCACCCCTCCTTTCCACCTCCGGTGATCTCCCCAGGCTTCCCTCAAGCTCCCTGATCACTTTCAGACCGTTTCTAGCTCAGCGACAGTCGTCCAACCTCTCCTCGCCGGAGTTTCCCTATCCGCTGACGTCGGCGACGCCTCCCCAAATGCCCACAAGTACAGACCCTCACACGATGCTATCCCAGGAACCTTCAGCACCCCTTTTGTTTCACTCCTTTGTAGTCTTTGCCATGTTTTCATTCCATTTGTGCATCCTGCACCGCACCCACCGTCGTCACACGCCGGATGCCGGAGTGAGGCCACTGGCCATAGAATGCACGGGCCGACGTTTGGACGGCTGCCCCCCTTCACCCATCATTCTCCGGAGTGGATGAGCCAGTCCCCCAAGCAGGAAGCCTCTTGTGGAGGCTCACCGAAGGGGAGACGACGATGACACTGGCGACGGAGATGGGGAGGAGCACCCATAGCATCTCATCGTTCGTTTTTCATTTGCATCCCTTTCTGGTGGACCTCCCAAGCTTCTGGATAGATCCCTAGGCCTGGAGATGCTCCGCCTTCTAGGGAGGAAGTGATGAAGGAGGCAGGCTTGGCCTGACCCTATTTCATGTGCCCGTCGCGGGTACGCACCACACATGCGCATATGGACCAGGGCATGGACAAGGTCAGGTCCCCACCAAACCAAGGTCACTTGCCCTACTATGGGTCATTCATGCACGTTTTATTACCTCTGGCATGTTTTCATTCCTTGGTTTGCTTGGACTTCTTGTTAATGTTTTGGGTTCTCCATAGGTTTTTGAGTTTCCTTGGATTTGATACTTGCATGAACTCTTGACGTGATTTCTTCCTTGTGCTTTGTTGGCCATCTCTCAAAGGTACCTCTGCGTGGTGGGTATGACAATGATGGCAAATGATCATGACATCCCCAGGAACATGCGTCTGGGCTACGCTAGTGATGTGCGCGTGACACATGTGCGTGTCACTCAAGGGCATAGTCCGGTCCACGTTAGCCAATGGGCCCACTTGTCTTCCGTCTTGTGCTTTGCTTGGTGTTTTCCTGATTCGATTATGTGGTTCTCTAGTTTGGTTTGTTATCTTAACCATATGATTTACTTCCCTTGCATCATCCATATATCCTCATTAACCAGCATCAAGTGCATACATTTCCATGCACGCGAGCGAGATACCGAGAAAACCCGACTCGTCGAGCGTGCGGGGGTGCTAACACCTTCCCTGTATGTAATAGGAATCCTTACCCTTTCTCTGGTTCGCAATGATCCGTGTGTCAAATCCATTTGGCATGAGTCTTCTCGTTTTGCATTCGATTTCGTTTTTTGGTCTTCCGATACGGTTTTCCTCGTCTTTCCATTTTTAAATAAACTAGGTGGTGACTCCATGTTTTCGTTTTCGCACAGTTTCCAGTGTTTTCGAGTCATTTTCTTTCCACCCTTGGAACCACCAGACTTATCGTGGCCCTATCGACTCCCGTACGGTCCCGATCGTGTGGGGAGCGCAGTTCCCCTCCGCCGGTATGGTCACAAAACCAGTTAAAATTGAAATTAATTAAGTAAAAACCCTAATTAAAACCAAAATCAAATAAAATCCTTTTAAACCATTAAAAAACTCAAATTAATTAAGTGAAAACCCTAGTTAAAACCAAAATCAAGTAAAATACATGTAAACCATTTAAAACTCAAATTAATTTAGCAAAAACCCTAATTAAAACCTTAATCAAGTAAAACTCAATAAAATCCATTAAAAATTAAATCTAAAACCTAATCCAAACAAAAAACAAGCAAAAAAAAAACCAATCAAATTAAAATCTAAATCAAATCTCTAATAAAAAACCAATTAAATCAAAAATTAAACTAAGACCTTAATTAAATCAAGAAAAACTAATTAAATCTAAATTTAAAATTAATCAAATCCAAAACGTAAATAAATTAACCAAATCCATTTGAACCCATTTAAACTTAATTAAAACCATAAAAAACCTAAAATAACCAAACCCAAAAACCTTAATTAAAATCACTTAACTAAAAAATTTGAAACCCAAAAATCCTAATTAAAATCAATTAATTAAGCTATAAAACCCAAAACCTAAAAATCACAAGAACTTAAAACCCAAAACCAAATTTAAACCACAAGTCATTAATCCTGAATCACCAAGACAATAAAAATTAAAATCACAAAACCCTAAAAACTAAATCCTAAACCCTAAAATCCATTTAAAAAAATCAAAAGCCCACTTTGGAGGCCCAAAACCTGGCCCACAGCACTCATTTCATTTCTCAATCAAGAACCTAGGCAAATGGAAAATAATTTCGGTAGACACCCCCATCTTCGACGACCCCAGCAAATTCTGGCACGATCCCTGGCGACATCTCGGGATCTCCGGCACTCACTCCTCCTCCCGCGTGATCTCCGGCCAGCCCTCTTTTAGCCCAGCCCAATCCAACGATCCTCAACCACTAGAGAGGAGGATCGACGGCATAGGAGAGCTCCACCGACGTTTAAAATCCTCACCACCAACAGCACCTGGGGAGGCCGTCTGAAACCTAGAGAGGACCCCTTTTGCAAAACCTTAAAGATAACCCTGTGAATCCCCGATCCAGAGCCAGTTCCTCTAGTCCTTTTACAACCTTAGAGAACCCTAAACCACCGTCGTCAGAGCATCGTCGACGGCCACATAGGAGAAACAACAGCCCCTAGCCAAGTAATCCTCCCCATTTAGTTCAAATTCTTTTCTCTTAGTTTCTTTAGGACTGGTCGAGTCTTCTAGGCGTGTTTCGTAGGAGTTGGCAGGCCCTACGTGCAGTCTCCTCCTTCTCTGATGGTGGGTTCACCACCACCGGTGAGGCCAATGGCCTCCTGGGTTGAGAAGAGGCCCCTGGGGCCTCTCCTCCCTCTTCCTCCTCCTCCCTGAGCCTTCATCGCTCAGGAGAGGTCCCTTTGGCCTCCTATGTCCAGGAATGTTGTCGTTGCCCACCGACCGTCAACCCCTCCACCATGGAATCCACTGGAAGTCTCCGGCGCTCCCACTCCAAGACACCACTCCAAGGACTCTCGCCACCTCGCCACGAACCTCCCCACGCAACTACGCCGTCGTCTCAGACCCCAGAGCATCGCCCCCACCTCTGCCACATCCGTCGCCGGCACAGGAGATGGGTAGAGCCATCTAGATGTTCCCGACCCTCGTCGACGTCTCCAAATCACCCATCGAGACACCCCAGAGCTTCCTCGATCCACGCCACGTCAAGCCATCGCCTTTAGAAGCGCCACCGTTGCAGCGCCGTCGACGAAGAAGAACGCTAACAGGGGGGATCAACGACACGTTCCAGTCGTCGAGAGCCTGATCGACGCCGTTGGATCTCTCCCCCACCTTCTCCTCCAACTCATCCCACACTTTGATCGCCAATCAACCACCAGGAAAGTTCAGATGGACCCTTAGGCCGTTGCCATCCACAATCTTCAAATCGTCGGCGATAGCTATTAGTTTTTTTTAGGTTTTGATAAAAGTCCTTTAGTTTTTTAAAACATTACAATTAGAACCTAGGATTTTATGCTTTAGCCCCTGTACTTTAAGCAAAATTGGCATTTCCTTTGTTTCATATTAAATATTGCATGTTTTACCTTGTTTAATTTTAATTCCATTTTTAGTCTTGAAAATGTTTGTTTTCTCACACTTAAGCCTTTGAAATCATGTTTTTTCTTGCAATTAAGTCTTAAAAATTTGCATGATGCCCTTAAAGCCTTTTAAAATAAACTTTCTTAGTGAAATGTGCATTTAGAGCCTTAAGAGATTTTGTAATCACACTGAACATCATAAAACTTAATTTCCATCACATTTAAATCCTAAAATTCTGCATGTAAACTCCTGAATTCATAAAATACAGATACTGTGAGTAGGAAATTTGCATCCATGCCCTTAGTCTAGCTTTAAATTCATTAATTAGGGTTTTAATTGTTTTAACACACATTTTTGACAATTTTCACTTTTTGATCATATCAGTATTTGTAATTTTGCACTTGAATATAGTTTTCATTTAAAAATCATGCTTTCAATGTAAAATGATCTTTGACTTCACATTTTGGTCACATTTGCGCACTCTATGTAAATTTTACACATTAGACCCTAAACTCTCAAGAAATTGCAAATATACAATCTACATACATCTCACACTTTAATGCCACATTTTCCTTTAATCCATCATCTAAACATTAAGATAAAGTTTCTGAATACTTTTTAATCATGATTTCCCTTTTTTCCATGAATTTTGCACTTTGGTCTCTAAACTTGTTGTTTTTCTTGTTTACATCATTTTCTTGTGTTTAAAATCTTGTTTCTATCATGTCTTCTTGTAAACAACATTTTCCTGGCATTTTATATACATTTTTGCATACATTAGACCATGCAACATGCACATGCACATATCTATCACATTTAGTCATGTGAAATTATCCAATTACTCCCGTACTATCAATTCATGCACATGCATGTTAGTTTAGCATTGAGTCATGTCTAAATCATTCCCCAGTATCCTTTATATATTTAGGTGCATTTTCATGCATTTTGCATAGTTTTCATTACACTTGCATATCATTTCGTCCATTTTGAGTAAGCCTGCATTCCATGTGATTTTTCGTGGATTTTTCTCCAATCAATTTTCGAATTCTTTCACTTGACATTTGATTTGATTCCCTTTATTCCATATTTTTGGATTTTTACGATTTGAATTGGATTTCATTGTCCGAGGGAATACATTAATTAACCTAAAGGCCCACATTAGCCCAATTGTGGATTATTTTCCCTTTGCTGATTTTCACGATCTTTTCCCTAATTCCGATGATTTGGGTTTATCCTATTTTTGATTCTCCTAACGTCGGTATGGTTCCATGGACCATTCTTTTCAAAAACATCGTCATTTCATGTGATTTTCTTCATATGTCACTATTTGGCCGTTTTGCGCGGACTTCTTTGTAATTTTGCATTTTGATTTCCGTTTCGTTTTCTACTATTCTGATGATTT
This sequence comes from Posidonia australis, assembly GCA_024699735.1. Taxonomy (NCBI): domain Eukaryota; kingdom Viridiplantae; phylum Streptophyta; class Magnoliopsida; order Alismatales; family Posidoniaceae; genus Posidonia; species Posidonia australis. Next base: position 15,266 of record JAMKQA010250028.1, on the reverse strand, counting down.
GGGTCGATCACATTTTTTATTCTCTCGATGTCGGTATAGTTTCCCAGGCCATTCTCTCTAAAAAACATCATCATTTCATGTGATTTTCTTTGTCATTTCCCGTTGTGGTTATCTAGTCATTTCATGTGGTTTTCTTTGTAATTTTCACATGCATCTTGCACATTCATCTAGTCATGACTTAGCATTCATATTAGCATGATTAAAGCACAATCTAGGCTTAGCAAGTATTCATTTACATTCATCCTTTAGCAAGCAAATTAGACTGGAAAGATCGAGTTTCTCGGACGCACGGGGGTACCTAATACCTTCCTCGTGCGTAACAGGAATCATTACCTATCCTTTAGTTTATAAACTTTTGGCCTTTTCATTTGCGTTACATGCATTCATCAGTTTTGTGGTTTGTTTGTGGTTTTCATTGTCTTTCCCTTAAAAGACTAAGTGGCGACTCCGATATTTCATTTTATCTTATCTTGCGCCTTCGCCTTTTGGCATGGCTATGGCCTCCTCCCTTTGTTGCAGCTTCGCGTCGATTTCTCGAGCAGGCATGGTCACAATATGTAATTTAAATTTATACCCTCTGGTTAACCAATTAGCAGGTGATCTAAAGTAGTCTACCTTTATCCTTATCCATTAAGAGGATGATTAAGTGGGTGAACAAGTGGATGAAACCCCTACTCTAACTTGTTCCTAATGTTTAACGACTCAGATTTGGAAGTGGTATTTTTGTACAAATAATTAATGTGGGATTCAAGTGTGTTAGGCATTGAGAGCTCTAGTGTCCAACGTTAGGTGCATTCTAAGTAGCGTCTTACGCTTGGATTAGTGGATTTCTGGCCCTCTTGGTGTTGTGTGGTTGTGGCTGTGTCGACCTTCGTAGAAGTTTTAGGGATTTGCTCTAGACTGTGGAGGTTTGTTGGCGTGCTTTGGTGGTTGATCTCAATTTGCACGAGCCACATGGAGGAGGAATGATTGCGTGGTCTTGTTTCGTACTCACGGCTTCCTTCATTACTTCTTTCCTCACTGGGCCCCACCCTTCCGTTTCCTCCTTTCCCTCCTCCTTTTTTCTTCCCCTCCTTAAAGGGAGTGAGAAAGAGAGAGACACACGAGAGAGAGGGAGGGAGAGAAAGAGTGAGGGAGACGAGAGGGCTAAGAGGAAGAGATGGTCGATGAAAGGAGGAGCTCGCCACTACCGTTGTCATGCCACTGTCGTCATAAGAAGGAGGAGGAGACATGGAGTTTGTTGTGGAGGAGGAGATGCGCCGTTGTTTACCACTCGTTGTTGCCTCGCCTTCAATGATAGGTACACATTATGTGGGCTTCTTTTGATTTCTAATTAAATTCTTAGATGTATGATAGTGCGTTAATGATTGTGGGAATTTTTAGTGGATTTATTGTGCATTTATGGCCATATTTATGGCTGACGGGTGAATAGTGCATGTTTGGCTTTGTTTGGTGATTTCATGAGATCCACATAATGAATCTTTGTGCTTCTTGTCCCTAGTAGAAGATCTCCTTGAGATCTTTATTTTGATATATTACTTGTGTGGTTCGGTATGGTAACTTACAGAATTTGATTTAAGTTCCAATTTGGAGTGTCCTACTGTCGCCTAATTCGGCATACCAAATTGATTCGGTGTGTCAATTTTTGATGTCAGGCCTTCCCTGATCCCTGGTTCGGTTGATCGAAGGCTTTCGATTTGTCGAACCAGGCCTTGATCCTATTTTAAGGTGTTTTAGGTTTGGATATACATACATACATACATACATACATACATACATATATTTATAAATTTATATTTATATATTGATCGTACGGATTACTTAAAATAAATTAGTAAGAAATCCCTTGAGTATGATTAGATTAAAAGACTATATGACTTAGAAATGCTAAGTCTTTCCTTTAATGGTTTAGAGTGGATATTAGGGATCACGATTTATCCCTAGGATTAAATATGGATTTGGTTCTGAGTGTGGTGAGCTGAATGAAATATTCAATGACATTGTGTAAATGTTTGACATTGATCTGGTTGTGCTCTCGAGGGTCACGAGCTAATAAGCGTCTTACACTCTGATTCCAGAACTTAGAGTTCTGAGCATTGTTTTGTGTCACCAAAATATCTAAGCGTCCAGCCAACCTTAGGGAGGGGAAATACCTTTAAGGCTGCAAGCTGTTTGCTTAGGGTGAGGTGCATGTGTTGTAAGGTTTCTCCTAAATGATCCTTATCCCCTGAAGGTGGTGCTGTTATTGTTTTGGGTGTTTCTTGAGTTGTTGTCGTGGGTTGAGCCAAGCTTTCAAGAACTCAAACACTCTTAAGGTGTGGTCTTCTGTACCGAACAGAGGAGCTGTCAAGACTATATTTTGTGGTAATTTGAAAGTTTATTTAAAGGATTTCGAAATGGTTTTCTAAAAAGGATTTTGGAAATAGAATATGCATAGGTTTGCAAATGATTTTGGAAAAGCACTTTCCAGTATTTTTTGTTTGCAATGGACTGAGAGACTAGAAGGTCGTGTTGTCAAGACCAGGGGACGTTGGTCGCGTTCCTGATTGGTCGAATACGTCACCTAGGTTGAGGTCAAAACTAAAAGACTGCATGCAAGTGCTCGTCAGATCCTTGTAGAATGATACTCCTAGATTGTCGTTTACGAAGCTAAGATTGAGGTCTGCAGGTTGAGGGGTCGTCTATACCTGGAGGTATGACACTCTACTTGTCACCAGACATCGAGACTCGTGGGTGCTAGCTAAGCCTAGGTGACGACTCCTCAACCTGTAGACCTCAGCCTCGGCTTCGTAAACGACAATCTAGGAGTATCATACTACAAGGATCTGACACTCTACTTGTCACTGGACATCAAGACTCGTGGGTGCTAGTTAAGCCAAAGGGTGAGGAGCCATTAATGATTCGGAGCATCTAGCTAGGACGTTGAGAGAGCGTACCTTGTGGTTTGTCCTGAAAGGGGATAGCTTACCCAAGAGGGGTGAACAACTTTCCCAGGTGAAATTAACTTTTGAGGGTTCTACAAGTGGCAAGACTAGGAGATGGGCAGACTCCTTTACAATGTAGTTATCTGTGGCAGTGCAGACGTCGTGCTAGCTTCTCGGTGGATTGCTTGTGGCCGATGTTGGCTGCTTGGCACCGAGCAGTACAATACATTGTTTGACTTGTGGTTTTTGTTAAGTCTTGGTTCAGAAAATCAGGTTCAGGCTTAAAGGAGGTCGTAGTGTTACGCTTGTTGTGGCGTAGTGTTTTTGAGTAGTGGCTTCATAGTTTTGGTCTAAAGGAGACCGTGGTATTGTACCTACGTGGTGTTGGTGTTATGCCTGTGTGGCATTGTGTTTTGGAGCAGTGGCTCCATGACTTTGATGTTATTACTAGAGTTTTAAGAGAACCATGTTGTGCAGAGCAGTGACTCTATAGCTTGTGTTTTCTGGTTGCTGTAAGTGTAATGTTTGCAATTATAAGCATTTAGGAGGTAGGTGCAGGATAGGAGTTGGTTTTAGCTAGTACACAAAGAAGAAGTCACATTGTCACACATCAGGGATCTTGGTGAGTGTTTAATTTAGTTTTATTTTTATTGTTTATTAATTTTATTTCTACTGAGTGTACTTAGATTTAGTTGTATAATTATTATAATTCTAATTAGAATGAAAAGATAAAATGAAAATGAAAACGTGTAGCTAAGTAAAGTGATAACGACATAAGAGTTGTTACATAATGAGTTGAGTTAGGTTGAATTAGCAAATGAAATCCGACCCACTTACAGCTTTAATCCAACCCCTCACGATCCTAATTAATATCTAAAACACTAAAATTAAAATAATTAAAATCCTAAAAATCCTAAAATAATTAAAACCCTAACATACAGCCAGTTAATTAAACCCTAAGTCACAAAATCAAAAACTTAATTCAAACCACAAAATCCAAATAAAGACCTAAAAATCAAAACCCTAAAATCCCTAAAAATCCCAAAACAAAAATAAAACAAAAAAACCCTAAAATAATTAAAACCCTAATTTAAAACCAATTATTTAAACCCTAAGTCACAAAATCAAAAACCTAATTCAAATCACAAATCCCAAAAAAAAAAACCTAAAAAATCAAAACCCTAAAATCCCTAAAAAACCCCAAAACAAAAATAAAGCAAAAAAACCCTAAAATCGAGCCTATCTGCCAAGCCCATTTCAGCCCATTCAACATTTAATTAAAAAACCTTATAAAAGAGCAAAAATAATTCCGACATCCTCTCCGGCGACCCCCGCGATCTCCGGCACCCTCTCCAGCAGCATCCCGCGAACTCCGGAGCGAATCCCCTCATCCCGTGATCTCCGGTCGTGCTCCTCCAACGCACGGAAGCATCGGGCGGCCCTTAAGAGCGAAGAGGGAGGATCGACGGCTCGGAGAAGCTCCACCGGTGTTTTAAAACGTCTCGCCGCTGACTGAGTCAAGGATCCGCTGCTAGCCTCTCCAAACACACTTCCCACGGAAAATCCCAGCACTGAAACCATCAGCAAACCTAGCCACTTTCCCACAACCTAGAGTCCTCCTTCAATCGGATTGCAGCCTAGAAACCCTGATCATCGTCGCCATAGCATCCACCAAAGTGTCGCTGGGATAGACAGCAGTCCAATCCAAGTAATCTTCTCCATTTAGTCCTATCTCTTTTCTCTTTTAAGTCCATTAGGCTTAGTTGAGTCCTTTGGACCGTGGTTTACTGGAGCGGACAGGCCTGGTGGTCATCGTCTCTGCGCTCCAATGGTAGGTTCAACACCACCAGCAAGGTCGTTGACATCCTGGATTGGGAGGAGGCCCCTAGAGCCTCCCTTCTTTCTTCCTACTCCTCCACCCTCATCTTCCATTACTCAAGAGAGGTTCAGTTGGCCACCCACGGCCGGAGCTCTCGTCACTACCCCTACGACCATCGTTAGCCGCTGTCAAGGTCCCCACAGACACTAGACGCCCCTCGCTGGTTGTGATAGTGTCGGGAGGCTCCGCTACACTGTCATGACCCCCGATGAGCTGCCTCGTTGTTGCACCGGAGCCTGGAGCGCCGCTCGTACCTTTGCCATCATCGTCTCTAGCACAGGAGATTGAGAGAGCATGCCTGACCTCCTTGGTCCTCGCCGATGCCTCCAGAAGTCCCATCAGGTCTCTGAGAAGCTCCTCCGCTCGCTGCTGTGTCGACCCAGCAGCCAGAGCGTCGTTTCCCTCCCGTCGTCATCTTCCCCAGCGTCGGTGGCCAACTCGTCAAAGCGCGAGCTGGGAGGTGCGCCTCAGGCCACTCCAACCCTGTCCTCCGCCCTCAGAAGCTCCATCGGGTTCCCTTCTAGCCTTATGAGTCATCGCCGGAGCCTTCCAGTCGTCGCGCCGTCGATGGGTTGTCGAGCCGTCGATGGGTCGTCGCCGGAGGTCTCGAGAGGGTGGGCACGTCGGCGGTCCTCCGGTGATCTTCGAAGGGTTGGTTTTTTGGTCCAAGCCCCTTAAGTTTAAGTTTTTGCATTTGAGTCCTTTTTAGTATTACATTTCAATCCTTTTATTTATGTTTAAGTCTCTGTTGTTTTAAATAATCTTTTGTTTATTTTATTACTTTTGTAAATATTACATTCTTTACCTTATTGCGTTTTAATTTCACTTTTAGCCCTGTAAATGTTTGCTTCTTCACATTTAGACCTATGCATTCATGTTTTCTTTATAATTTAGTCCTAATATTTTGCACTAAGCCCCAAAAGTTTTTTAAAATAAGTTCTTTGAAAATTTGCATACTGACCCTAAGAAACTTCATAATTGCACTAATCATCATTAAAGTCCAGTTTTTATCACATTTAAACCTTGTAATTTTGCATGCAGCCCCCCGAGTTCTTAATAAACAATTCCAGAACATAGAAAATTTGCATCCAGACCCTTTGATTAATTTTAAATCCATTATTTAGGGTTTTAATTGTTTCTTTACATAATTTTGATATTTCCCACTTATTGCATTTCATATTTTGCATTTTATCATAGATTTCCTTTAAAAATCATGTTTACATTGTAAATTAATCCTTAGTTCCATATTTTAATCACATTCGCACTTATGTGTGAATTTTGCACTTCTGACCCTAAATTTTCAGGAAATTACCAAGGCACAATTTTCACACATCTCAATGCCACATTGTCGTTTGATCCATCATCGGCACACTGGGATAGAAGTCACTGAGTGTATCTTTAATCCAGATCTTACCTTTTTTGTGAATTTTACATTACGGTCCTTGTACTTGTCCTTTACTGTGTTTATATCGTTTTATTGTTTTTAAAACCTTGCCCTTTGCATGTTTTCTTTCCAATAAAATTTTCTAGACATTTCGCACACATTTTGATATATCCCAAACTAGGCATCATCCTCATACATGTACTCATCACATCCGACCATAGAAATGACCAAATTGTCCTGGTGCCACCAATTCATGCACATGCATGTTAGTTCTTGCATTAAGTCATGCATAACCTTTGCCTAAGTCATTCTTCAGCATCTTTTACACATTTAGGTACATATTCATGCATTTTGCATGGTTTTCATCCCAGTTGCGTATAGTCCCTCCTTTTTAAGCGAGCCTGCATCGCCTATGTTTCTTTTGTGGATTTTTCTTCATATTGTTTTCGGAGTTCCTCATCCGACATTCGATTTGATTTCCTTTACTCCTACGTTTCGGATTTTTGTTCAATTTGATTTGGATTTCATTGCCAAAAGGCATACACTAACAGACCAAAAGGCCTACATAGCGCACTTACGGATTATTTCTCCTTTTTAACTTTCATGACTTTTTCAACGATTCTGATAACTTGGGTTGATCCCACTTTTTATCTTTTTGATATCGGTATGATTTTTCCAAGCATTCTTTTCAAAAACACTGTCATTTTCTGAGATTTTCTTTGTATGTCGTCATTTACTTGTTTTATGTGGATTTCTTTGCAATTTTTCCATTCGGATCTTGTAGACACTACGATTTTGAAGTCACTTGGCAACAAGATCTTCTAGATGATGCTCTGGTTGCAACCACCAAAATCCTAGCCCACTTAAGCCCACAAAAGCCCATTCAGGCCCACACTTGTCCTCTCTGACCAAATTAAAATTAAAACCAAACAAAACACTTTTAAAATATTTAAAATCCAATTAATTAAACAAAAACCCTAATTCAAGTCAAAGTCAAATAAAATCCAATTAATCAAACAAAACCCTAATTTAAGTCAAAATCAAATAAAATCCACTTCAAATCCAATTAACCAAACAAAAACCCTAATTCAAGGCCAAATTAAATAAAATCCACTTAAAACCCAATTAATCAACCATAAACCCTAACTAAAATACAAAAACCCTAAATTAAAATTCAAAACCCTAATTAAAACACAAAAACCCTAAATTAAATCCAAAAAGGCCAAATTAAAATTCAAAACCCTAATTAAACCATAAACCCTAATTAAAACAAAAAAAACCTAAGTAAACTCAAAACCACAATTAATTAAATCCAGAATCCTAATTAAAACTCAAAAACCCTAAATTAAATCCAAAAACCTAAATTAAAATTCAAAACCCTAATTAAAACACAAAAAATGTAATATAAACACAAATGCCCTAATTAAACTAAAAATCTAATTAAAATACAAAACCCTAAAACTAAACTGGTTAAAACCCTAAAAAAACCCCAAAATAATTAAAACTCTAATTTAAAATTCTAATTAAACAAAATAAAAAATTTAAAGAATCAAAACTCAAAAATCCCTAAAAATCCCAAAATGGAAACCTAAAATAACAAAAACCTTAATTTAATACCAACTAATTAAACCCTAAATTACAAGATTAGAAATTAAATTAAAATCACAAAACCCAAAATTAAAAATTTAAAAGCAAAACCCTAAATCCATAAAAATTCCAAAACAAAAACAAAACAAAAACCTAAAATAATTAAAACCTAATTTAAAACCAATTAATTAAATTTTAATCATGAATTTAATTGAAATCTTAAAACATAAATAAAAACCTAAACCTAAAACCCAAAATCCATTTAAAAATCTTAAAAACAAAACCTTAAAAAAAAAAAAAAAAACCAAACCATAAGCCCATTTGCAGCCCAATACACCCATAAACCTGAAAACCTTATAAGGTCCAAAAAATAATTCTGGTGAGCCATCACCGCCGACCCCAAGTTTTCGGGCGACAACTTCAGTGACCTCCCGAAGAATCCATAGCGAATCTCAGAGTCCCGAGATCTTCGGTCAACCTCCTCCAGCCCACGTCCGATGCAACGGCGCACATCTGCTGGAGGGAACTGGATCGAAGGCACTAGGAAGCCTCGTCGGAGTATAAAACCTTCACCGCCAACTAACCAGAGACCCATTTGCTGCCATCTGCTTCTAGTCGCTCCAGTGCGATCGAGCCCCATAGATTGAGCACCTAAACCACCCAAGAGATCCCAACACCTTTTCCACGATCCAGACCTCCACCGTGAGCCCCCTTTTTCGCAATTCAGAGCCGTCGCCGGAGAATCCAAAACCTCGCTGTCGAGCTGTCGGGAGAGGCACACCACTCAGGTAACCCTCTCTCCCCTCTTTTTCAATTCATGCATGTCCCTTAGATTCCCTGAAGTGAGCTACGGTGGAGCGGAGACCCTATGCGTCGTCGTCCTCATCTTCGATGGTGGGTTCACCACCACCAGCGAGGCCATTGGCCTTTGAATCTAGGTGAGACCCCTGAGTTCACTCCTCCCTCTCCTTCTTCATCCTCTGGGCGCTCCCTTGCTCTTGAGGAGCCTCCCAGACCTCTCGTGAATCCGGAGCCTCCTTACCGTCGCCACTGCCCTACCGCCATCGTCGACCGACGTCAATGAAGCACAGGAGCCATCCAAGCGCTGCCACAACATCCGTGCACCTCCCTGACGGTCCTCAGGCTCCCACCAACCCCGGAGAACCGCCACGTTGCCGCTTGGACAGCCGCAACACCCCGACGATCCATCGCTGCCATCACCGTTGACGCAAGGGATGGGGGGAGCAGCTCGGGCCACCCCAGCCCTCGCCGATGCCTTTGAAAGCCACCTTGCGCCACTCAGGAGGTCCTCCGAGCATCACCACGCCGTCTCAGCGCTTGCACGCCTCCGACCACCTCGCCGTCACCTTCCTCGGCGTCGACAGAGCACCTCGTCGGAGTGGGACGTGAGGGGAGAGCCTCAGGCCACCCCAGCCTCTTCCGGCACGCCAGAGACCTCCGTCGTGCCTCGCTCGAGCCTCTGGGACCGTCGCTCACCTACCCCCGTCGTTGGGTTGCCGGTGGTTCATTGTCGGAGTGATCGTCGGAGGGAGAACGCTGGTGATCCTCTGATGATCTTTGAATAGAATCTGTTTGGACCCAGGCCCTTTAGTTTTAGGTTTTTTACTTTTAGGTCCTTAGAATATTTAATTTAGGTTTTGTTTTTTTACCTTTTACCCCCTGTAGTTTTAAAATACTTTCTATTCTTTTATTTTCTTCGCAAAATTTGTATATAATCCCCTTCATATTTTGTTTTTTTATCTTTCTTATGTTCATGCATGTTTTATCATATTTAGGTCTCTAAGATCATGTTTCCCTTGCACTTAGGTCCTGGATATTTGCATTTGGCCCTTGAGACATTTTTAAAATGAGTTTTCCCTATGAAATTTACATTTTGGACCCTGACGATTTTTAAAATCGCACTGATCATCCTTAAAATTGAATTTTTATCACACTTAAGTCCTGAATATACGCATTTAACCCTTGAAACATTTTAAAATGAGTTTTTCCTGTAAAATTTACATTATGAACCTTGAAGGTTTTTTAAATCACACTGATCGTCCTTAAAATTGAATTTTTATCACATTTAAGTCCTGAGTTTTTGCAATAAGCCCTAGAGTTTTTAAAAATGAGTTTCTTCTTGGAAATTTTGCACATTAACCCTAATAAATTGCATAATTACACTGATCATTATAAAATCCCATTTTTTATCACATTCAGGCCCCTGGAACGTTGTACATAAGTCCCTGACTCTTTAATAAATAATTCCTGAGCACATATAATTTGCAAATAGACCCTTAGGTTAACTTTAAATCTATCATTTAGGGTTTTAAATGATTTCTTGCATATTTTGAATATTTTTCACTCATTGCATTTCACATTTTGCATTTAATCATAAATTCCATTTAAAAATCATGTTTTCACTGTGAATTGATCTTTAGTTTCACATTTTAATCATATTTGCACTTATGTCTGAATTTTGCAGTTTAGACCCTGAGTTTTCAGGAAATTACCCAAGTGCAATTTTCACATCTCATTGCCACATTGACATTTGATCCATCATCTGCATGTTAGAATAGAAGTCATGAATATATTTTTGATCCAAATTGTCATCCTATTGTGAATTTTGCATTTCAGTCCTCATGTTTGTCCTTTGTTGTATTGACATCATTTCATGGTTTTTAAGATCCTATCCTTTTCACATTTTTCTCACAAATAACCTCTTCTAGACATTTGACACACATTTTGACATAACTTAGACCATGCATCATCCCCATACTTGCATTTATCACATCTGGCCATGAAAATGACCAAATTGCCCCTATGTCTCTAATCCATGTGCATGCATTTTAGTTTTCGCACTCAGCCTTACTTAATCCTTGTCCAAGCCATCCCTTAGCACTTTTTACACATTTAGGCACTTATTCATCCATTTCATATGGTTTTCATCACATTTGCGCATCAATCCCTCTTTTTTAAGCGAGCGAGCATCTCATGCCTTGCTTTCGTGGATTTTCCTTCATTTTGTTTTCGGACTCCATCATCTGACATTCGATTTGATTTCCTTTACTCTTATCGTTCGGAATTCTTCGATTTGATTCGGATTTCATCACTTGAGTGCGTACACGAACTGACCAAAAGGCCTACATTGGTCTATTTGCAGATTACTTCTCCCCTTTGATTTTCACAACTTTTTCCACGATTCCGAGGACTTGGGTTGACCCTGCTTTTTACCTTTTTGATATCAATAATGTTTTCCGAGACGTTCCTTCCAAAAACACTGTCATTTCATGTGATTTTCTTCGCATGGCTTCGTTTGTCTGATTTATGCGGGTTTCTTTGCATTTTTTTCCCCATTCAGATCTCCATGGTGTTTTCTGTGCTTCTAATGATTTGGGTTAGTTGTATTTTCGATCTCTTTAACATAGGTGTGATTTTATGAGTCATTCTTTACAGAAACATCGTCATTTTATGTGAACTTCTTCACATGTCCAAGTTTGCCCGTTTTGCGAGAATTTCTTCGCAATTTTTCCATCTTGATTTCCACAATGTTTTTCCATGATTCTGATGACCTAAGTTGTTTGCATTTTTGACTTTCTTGAGGCCTGTATGATTTTTCGAGCCTTTCTCGCTAAAAACTTCGTCATTCATGTGATTTTCTTTGTCATGTTGTATTTTGTAATTTCGTCATTTCATGTGGATTTTTTCACAGTTTTCGCATAGCATCATGCACATCCATCCAGTTTTGTCTTAATATTCATATTAGCATGTTTAGAGCACGATCTAAGCTTAGCAAACATTCACCCAACTTTTAGCAAGCGATTTAGACTAGAAAGATCGAGTTTCTCGGACATATGAGGGTGCCTAACACCTTCCTCGTGCGTAATAGGAATCCTTACCCATCCTCTGGTTAGTAGACATCTGGCCTTCACATTTGCATGTCATGCATCCTATCTTTTGTGGTTTTCCACGTCTTTCCCTTAAAAGACTAGGTGGCGACTCCTTTTCTTTTTTCGCTTTATCCTATCTTGCGCCTTCGCCATCTTGGCATAGCTGTAGTCTCCTCCCTCTAGCGTGACTCTATGCTGGACCCCCGGGTTGTCATGGTCACAGATCTCCATGGTGTTTTCTGTGATTCTAATGATTTGGGTCTGTCGTATTTTTGATCATCTTGATGTTGGTGTAATTTTCTAAACCATTCTTTACAAAAACGTTGTCATTTTATATGAATTTCTTCACACGTCACAGTTTACTTATTTTATGAGGACTTCTTCGCAATTTTTCCATCTTGATTTCCACGATACTTTCTTTGATTCTGACAACCTGAGTCAGTTGCATTTTTAACATTCTTAAAACCTGTATGATTTTTCGAAACATTCTTGTCAAAAACGTTATTATTTCATGTGATTTTCTTTGTTGTATCTTTTTCACGATTACGATATTTTATATGGATTTCTTCGTAGTTTTTGCATACTATCCTGAACATCCATCCAGTCTTATCTTGGCATTAATATTGGCATGTTTAGAGCACAATCTAGATTTAACAAGCATTCATCTAGCCTTTAACAAGCGAGTTAGACTAAAAAGACTGAGTTTCTCAGGCGTGCGGGGGTGCCTAACACCTTCCCCGTGCGTAATTGAAATCCTTACCTATCCTCTGATTAGTAGACATCTGACCTTCACATTTGCATCACATGCATTCATCTTTTGTGATTTTCCTCGTCTTTCCTTTAAAAGACTAGGTAATGACTCATTTTCTTTTTCATTTTATCCTGTCTTGCGTCTTCGTCATCTTGGTATGGCTGTGATCTCCTCCCTCTGACGCGACTCTGCGCCAAATCTCTGGACGGACATGGTCATAATTAGCAATTCACATTTTTATATATCCATCATAGTTCTTCAAATTATCTTATATGAGACTAAACATGTTGAGGTACTTTAAACATATCTCAAGGTACTACACAATAGTCGTTATTGTATCACATAAAGTTTTTGGTTAAAAATGAGATCTTCCACATTAAATTAGGCACAATGTTTTTATTTAAAACTGTTAGGTATGTTTAACGATTGTATTAGGTGCAAACCATTTCCTTGAATCAACCCCCACTCATGTCAGTAGGTCATGTATATGTTGAATGGTAACTTATTTGATATGGTTCAACTTTATGGTATGATTGGTTTGTAGAATTTAAGTAGTGTTTGAAATTACCTAGTGGTCACTAGATAAGCTTCCATTCCGTCAAAGAAGATTTGCTTGATTTCACTAACTGTTTGATTCTTATGGTGTAATGTGATCAAAACTGTTATTTTAGAGTGACATATATTCCCATAAGCACATGAGCTATCGCCTTTGTAGATTATAGTATCTTACTAAGCCGAAATTCCTTTTATAATGCCGGAGTTGGGAAGTACGAGGATTTAATGTATGGAGAGAGGGATGAAAGTATCCAAGTAAAATTCTATAAAGTCACGTGTCTAATGAAAACAAATGAATGGCCTATCCGTTAAACGATTGAATTTTAAGGAAAGACATTGAAACGATTTAAATTTGAAAGATACAAGATGAAAAGGTCAAATAATTGGAGGTAAAATATAATTTACTTAGAAGAATAAATCAATAAAACTAGATAATAGTTGTTCCTCATGGAGTTCGGAGACTACTTTGGATTTCACGGAATTTTTCATTCACTTTGAGTCTGTATTTACTCGATCTAGTAGTAAAGTCTATTTGTGGTTGTACGAGAGGTCAGAAATTCGACTCCCACGAACATCGTATATATTACATCATTTAGTGGTGATTTCTCATAATCAAGTGTTTGAGTGTAATATATATCAATTATTGTTTACAAAAAAAATATTCATTCGCTTTGAGAAACTTTCTATTCAGAATAAGATGACAACACGAACACTCCATCATCATCATCAACATTATTCTAACTTTTTAGTTCTCTATCCAAATGGGGGATAAAAGTTTCATTTGAAATCATACTTGGTGGATGTTCAACAAAATCATCACTATCATCATAAATTCTGATTCTGGAAATATTTATATTCCCAATCAGTTCATCAAAAGCACAAACAAACACCCAATTTTTTGTAAAATTCAAGTCTCAGGTTAACTTCATTTCTATTGGATTAGACTCCACAAAAAAGGATCATTTGCATCAAAATAAGAAAATAGTGGAGGATTGACAATCCATTTCTCGAATACGCAACCACCTTTATTGGTTTTCCATGAGAAACCAACGTATCAGCAGCTCAGTTTTAAAGGTCATGGTATAAAAGTTGTAGACAACTTTTCAATATCAGAGCAACATACAAAAGAAAACAAACAAAACAAAAAGATCGTTTTTTTTTTAAAACTACTGATGATCAAGCAATGTAGAAAACTTCAATAAAAAATAATGACTGAGAAAGTACAACATACCTTTGCAACTTCAGAAACCATCTATGGTTCACGGCAATTACCAGTTCATGTTGAATCTCAAAAACTTCTTAAAAAAAAAGGGGAGAAAAAAGACATTGTGTTTTTTATTTGACAATATATCTCCCATCTTAGATGATTCAGATTAACAAGAACTAGAAACGAAACCAACAGAAAAAATGGACAAAAGAAGGTTGCAAGTAGGTTGAAATAGAAAATGCAAAATAAGATGAGCTGATCAATCACTCACTGAATGTAGCACCTGGCTTAAAATGCTAATTTTCTATTCAATCCGTCAAAAGATCATGAAACTGCAGCATTGCAAGAAAATCAAAAGAAATCCATAAGAATTTCTATTCTTGGCTATTAAATATTCAGAATGTAATAATGAACAGCACGACAGATGACTCAATCCCCGGTTACATCAGACAGAATTTTATGATGGAATAAGGCAAATGAAGAATTATTCAGATATAAGTGTTCCTGATCAGTTGCTTTCAGTGATAACTCATCAATGGAGGTACTGAAACCATCTAAATCACCTTGACCCACCGGCCACCACCCAGTAGTTGCAATATATTATCAAATCGAATATCAAAAGGAATATCATTAAGAGAACTGGATGTCTATCCACTCCTGCGAAAGATCCAAACACTCTTTTCCATGGTTGGGTCCCTCTGCGCAACAAATATCATTGAAGCCCATATTTTTCAATTTTTAGAGATAGATTCCAGCTAAACAGATTTTGACCAGTAAGGTAAACACTAAAACTAATAATATATTAGGACTAATGCTTTCTCCGAAGTAATGAGCTTAAGTTGGTGGACAAGTCATATTTTATCTTTGAGAAATTGAGACAAGGGGTATGATTCAAGTTTGGCAATATTATGTTATTTTTTTCCAGTGCAATGTCACTCGTATGCATACAATAAATACTTAAAAGCCATAATGTAAATAGAAAAGAATATTGCCAACCACTGTTAAAGCATTCGGTTAATCAAACAAACTGGCAACAAAAATGACTGGTTCCTATTATGAAAATCAGTAGGTAACCAGACCCCTGAAGCT
>JAMKQA010250027.1:0-19870 GCA_024699735.1 Posidonia australis | reverse complement strand
TACCCATTCCCAATCATATCCTTAATTTTAGAAAATTGTCAAATCACCAAATCGATGTCGTATCGTAACCACACCTGAACCCATATCTATGCTTCCTTATTGCACTGTAATACAAAAGCTAGTGGTTAGACATTCTAAAAGCATTTAGTTGTATGTAGCCACCATTCTGGATTACATAGACAAGTCCTATGTTTTTTCTTTAAGCATAATTGGCACATATGAGGTCAAATACTTCAACCATGTGACAACATAGTCTAATGGTCAAATGGTGACAACTACAAAATCACAACCATCATTGAAAAATCACAATAATCTCATATAACATGATTCCATCAATATGTGTTTAACTAAAAGTAATCAAGGAAAAAGGTGATTTTGAGGCAACGGATTAGCCTCCAAAACACCAAAGTCGACAAGCAAGAAATGACATGCTAGTAGGATTAACATGAGTCAATAGATTATAGAAACATAATTTAGAATACCTTTAGAGAAAAAAATTATAATTTAGAAATTTAAAGAACCAAACAAAAGATAATATCAAACAATCAACTAACGTTATCAAGGTGCCAAGGCACCCAAAATTTAAAGCTACCATGGCCATTGACCCTAACATAGTCCATGGTCCTATTATAATGTGTGAAATATAAATACTTGTGTCCCAAATTATAAATCCTTTGACCACACTATGATCCATGGTCCTATTTATTTTAGGCCAAGCAACACTAGGCTTGATTTTGGACCAACCTTAATAAATTTATGTAATTTTAAAATTAATAAGAAATTTTAGAAACTATTAGTTAATAACTCAAATACATTAATAATACCATAAATGATTAATAATACAGAAAAGAAAGGAAATATCATTACATCAAAATTAAAAAATAATTAATTACACAAATCTTTCTTAAAGACACATTAATTCTAAATGCTATCTTAGATCAATTATAGAAACTTAAGAAAGATCAAAATTTAAAAGAGAAAGAAGAGTATAGAAGAAGAAGAAGAAAAAAACTTAAAGTTAGAAGCTCTTGCAGACTTATAATAAGTGGAAAAGAAATGGAGGATAAGTGATATAAGTGTCTTAAAAAATAGATCCAACGGATATTTTTCTAATATGACAACTAGCTTAAAAAGAAATCAAAAAACAAACATCCACTTTCAAGAAAGGACATCCATTTTTGACACAATAGGATCTATGTCAAAAAACGAATATCCACTTCTAGAAGCAAACATCTGTTTACAACATAATAAGTTCCACTTCAAGAAGTAGACGTCTAATTTCGACACAGAACTTACTATATTCTAAACGGACGTCCATTCCTAAAAATGGACCTCCGTTTTATGACACAATAAGTTCTGTCAAACCATACATCTGCTTCTTGAAATGGACGATTGTTTCATATAACACAGTAAATTCTATGTTAAAAATCCATACATCCATTCACTAATTTACATTCACATAGACATAATCACATATATTTATTCATTTAAATCACATTTACATTAACAAACAAAATATCCATAAAAACAAAATTCATTCCTTCGTAAATTCAATTAAAAAGATTACAAAATACATAATTATTTGAAAATTATATAAACATAGTAAAAAAACCATAACAAAAACTATTAAGGAGGAGGTGAATAATATGATCCGAGTACATTTACATAGACATTGATGTAAAAATGTACAGCATATCTCGCCTATATTTCAATCTCTAATTGAATAGATCTTCCTCAAGTTTATTCACCTTATATTTGATGTTGTCCAGTTATAGTTAGGTATGAATTTCTTCTTCATACTCTTTATTAGATTCCTTTTCTTATTCTTCCTCTTCTTGCATTTGTGTTTAAAAAATTTGAGTAGAAGAAGATACACCACATCTAAATCCACATCCACTTCTTGAAATTAATCGACTTTGGATGAGATTTAACTGATTATACCATTGATAATGTTCTTTTAGTAATTACTAAGTATATCGTTCACTTCGATGAATGGTTCTTTTCAAACATCAATACGATAATAATTCAAATTATCGATAATAAAACTACCATAACAAAAGTGAGTTCTTTTAGTAGCTATGAAATAAAGTCATTCCAAACTGCAACCTCTAAGTAATTCCACCAAATCGGTGATCTCAAAAAATTCAACCACTAAAAAACCTTCCAATAAGAAATTAACGTCCATCTCCAATCAAATTTGCAGACCGTCACTCATCAGATTCCTCGTGGTCCTCTACACAATATTCTCACTGACACTGGAGTTGGAGCCAAAGACTTTCCAACACCGTAAGCAAGAAAATCAAGAAAAATAATAAAATCGAATTACAAGTATGCATGACATGTAATTATACGAAATCACCTGATGAGACACTCTAGGCTAATACTCTTAGATAGACCTAAGCTCTGATACCAACTGTAACGACCTTCAAGTTGCTACCACTCAAACCTAGCTATATTTTTCATTTTATTATTATTTTCTAATAATTATACTAAATATGCAATTAAATCTAAGTACACTTAGTAACAGTAACTAACTAAAATAAACTAAACTATAAACTCATCAAATCACTGATGTATAACAACATGACTCCTCTCATATGCACTAGTAACCAATGACATGTAATTATACGAAATCACCTGATGAGACACTTTAGGCTAATACTCTTAGATAGACCTAAGCTCTGATACCAACTGTAACGACCTTCAAGTTGCTACCACTCAAACCTAGCTATATTTTTCATTTTATTATTATTTTCTAATAATTATACTAAATATGCAATTAAATTTAAGTACACTTAGTAACAGTAACTAACTAAAATAAACTAAACTATAAACTCATCAAATCACTGATGTATAACAACATGACTCCTCTCATATGCACTAGTAACCAACTATCCTACACCTGTTAAAAACACTAAAACCAAAACACACGTGAGTAACCACTTAAAACGATCATCCAACACACACCCTATTAAGCAACTTCGCACATCATATTGAAGAAAAAGGCGTAACTACGTCCTACACAAACAAGCATAGGCATCCCACCTAGATGTCGCTACACCACAACAGGACAATCCACTACTGTCCAGCAGACAAGACTTCAAAATCTACCTTTAAAACCATTCTTTTCTTTTCTCTTTTCAAAATGCACACTCTTTGAAATCTTTGATGCACACTTAAAATAACCACTCATGTCAAGTTAAACTTAAAACCATATAGACTAATCCCACGTACTCTCTGCACAGACCAAACAATCAATGGTGCCTGAATGTTCATAATTGCAAATAATATACCTACAATAACCACAAAATACAAACTACAAAACCTCCACTCTGCACAACATGGTCCCTTCTAAACGCAAGCAACAATACCAAAGTCATGAAGCCACTGCTCCAAAACGTAATGCCACACGGACACAACACCACCACCACATAGGTGCAACACCACGGTCTTCTTTAAACCAAAACCACGAAACCACTGTTCCTAAACATCATGCCATAACAAATGCAGCACTACGGCCTTCACTAGATCAGAGTCTGATTTCTTGAACCAAGGCTCAGCAAAATCACAAGTCAAACAACGTATTGTACTGCATAACGCCAAACAGTCAACACTGACCACAGGTAGTCCACCAAGGAGCTATTACGACGTCTAAATTGCTACAAACAACCATTTTAGGGAGGAGTCTGCCCGTCCTATAGTTTTGTCACCTACAGGACCTTCAAAAGCTAACTCCATCTGAGAAAGTTGCTCACTCCTCCTAGACAAGCTGTCTTCTCTCAGAACAAACCACAGGAAACGCCCTCTCGATGTCCTAGCTCAGTACTTCGAACTATTAAAGGCTCCTCACTCCTAGGCTCAGCCAGCACCCATAAGTCTCGGTATTTAAAACGACCAGAGTATCAAACCCAACTACGTAAGAATCTCATACCTTTGAAGTCTGTTGCCACAATACCACTGTGTACAGACAGTATCTTGGGTTTCGATGTACAATGACAACTAAAGTGTCATACTATACGACACCTCAACCCGCGGACCTCAACTTTGGACTCGTAAGCGATAATCCAGGAGTTTCATGCCTCTAGGATCCAATGAATACACCTCAACCTCTTGGTCACAAGACCTCAACCTAGGCGAAGTACTCGACCACCCAGGAATATGACCTACATCCTTTGGTCCAGACAACTAGGAAACTTTTTCCAAAATCATTTGCAAACCTATGCACTCTCTTTCTAAAACCATTTTGAAAACTATTTAAAACCATAGACTCCCAAAACTCTACTCAAAACAGATGCAACAGCTCCATCTGGGAAAAGCATTACCCAAAAGGGACCGCACAATACGAGGACTTCACCTTAAGCAAGCGACTTGCAACCTTAGAGGTATTTCTCCTCCCTAAGATCGATTGAGTGCTTAAGTATTTTGGTCACATAAACAACGCCTAGAACTCTAAATTTTAGAGTCAAACTATAAAACATCTACTAACTCGTGTTCCTAGAGAGCACAGCCAAATCAATGTCGAACATCCACACAATGCCACTAAATATCTCATACAATGCATCAAATACAAAACCCAACCAAATATCTAGTCCTAGGGATAAATCATGATCCCTATGTCCATTCTAAATCATTAGATGAGAGACTTAGTATTTCTAAGTCATATAGTCTTTTAATCTAACTATACTCAAGGAATTACTTGTTAATTCATTTTAGGTAAATCCTACAATCATTCTAATGATTATCCTAATCCATCATGCTAATATAATTATTCCCCTAAGATTAATACACACACACATATATATTAATCCCAACCTAAAACACCTTAAAACAAGATAAGGCCTGGTTCGACAGACCAAAATCCTTCGATTGACCAAACCAGAGGCCAACACAGGCCTGACACCAGAAATCGACATAGTGAACCAATTCAGTATGCCAAAACAAACGACAACAGGGCACCCTAAATTGAAGCTCAAAACCCAATCCCTACAAATACCACACCAAACCACACATATAATATATCGAAATGAAGATCTCGAGAAAATCTTCCACTAGAGATAAAAAACACAAAGATCCATTAGACAAATCACAAGAAATCACTAAACAAAGCTAGACAAGTACTATTCACCTGTCAACCATAAATATAGCCATAAATGTACAATAAATTTCCTAAAAATATCTACAATCATCCACACACTATCATACACCTAAGAATCCAATTAAAAATCAAAAGAAAGTCTATGGGATGTGTACCTGTTACCAAAGGCGTAATGACAACGAATGGCGAACGGTGACACAACCCCTCTCCTCCTCCGGCCACTGCTCCACACCTCCTCCTCCTCCCCCCAAAGACGATGGCAGTGACAACATTGCTGACAACGGCAAGCTCTTCCTCCTCTCCCGGTCATCTCACACATACACACACACTCTCTCTCTCCCTCTCCCCCTCACATTCTGAAGGAGTACGAAAAAGGCAAAAGAGGGAAAATGGAGTGGGGCTCAGAAGGAGAGAGAAAAGGATGGAAGCAAACAAGAAAAGAAAGGAAGGAAAAGAAAGAGCCACAAGTACGACATCAAACCATATGATCACTCCCCATTCACGTGGCTCGTGCAAATCGAGATCAGCCACCAGAACACGCCAACGAACCTTCACAACCTAGAGTAAACCCTCAAAACTTCCACAAAGGTCAACACAACACCACAATCACACAACACCAAGAAGACTAGAAACTCACTAATCCAAGTGTAGACCACTGCTAAGGTTGTGTTTCACACTGAATGCAAGGAACTCAACATCTAATGACCCAAAACTCCATCAAGACATCTAACTAAAAAAACCACTTCTAAATCTAGATCATTACAGATAGTAACAAAGTAAAATCTTGAAAATCAAAAAGTTTCTTGATTTCGATGGTAAAGATGTCAAGATCATCAAACTTTACTAACCCACATAAACCTTATTTTGGAGACTCATGTATATCTCCTTCGCTTTTAAACTTCGAAAAAGAAACTGACATTCTTGAGTGGAGTAAAGACAAGGTTGATTGTCATCCTTTTCGACATTGGCTTGGGAAATTCTAACAAACAACAGATGTCCACTTCTTAGTTAGGAAAATCCTATCCAAAAACGAGCATCCACTCCACGAGAGCGAATGTCCACTGACGATGATTAAGGTGTTAGAACACTAGTCGTCTCTCATTTACTCTTCCTTTCAACCTCTCTCCTTCTTCTCTCCTTTGCCTCTCCCATACCCTTCAACTCTTCCAATAACCCCAACGAAAATAAAGATGCTTGCTTACCGACCCTCTAAAAAGGAAACATTCAACAGCTTCAACATCCCAAGCCAACATTGAGAAGGACAATTGCCAACTTTGTCTTTTCTCCACTTAAGAACGATGTTTCCTCTTCAGAAGTTCTAAAGTAGAGAAAACATACATGGATCTTGGAAATAAGGTCTACAAAAGTTTACCAATGAAGTCAGACAATATTGACATCTTTACCGTCGAAATCAAGGAACTCTTCGATTTTTAAGTTTGACTTGGTTACTATCCTCTAGAATCAACGTTCCATGCTATAATAAAGTTGTTCCTCTTTTTTTATGTAAATTTAAAAATAAGATCAAATTATGATTATTCTTCGTATGTTTACAATGTCCACGTGAAAAGTAATGAGGAATTATTAGAGTTTTATAAATTACTTCGAATGAGTTAGACATTAGATCGACTAAAATAGAAGAATTGTGAAATGAAAAAAATGTGAATAACACTCTTTGTAAGGATTCCAACGAAGAGTGTGCTCCTTCGGCGACGAATGAACTCACCTCAGTAACTAGAATTATAGACAAAATCTTTGGATTTAATCTACAACAAAAAGAAAAGAAGGTCATAGAAATCAATTCACACTAGCATTGGCAAGTATGCTATACTCAATAGTTACCAAAATAAAAGTAACTTATATAAAATATATACTTTATTTCATGACTACCAAAAACTCACATTAAGTATGATAGTCTTATCACGCATATTTTAAACTATTACTGTATTGATATTCGAAAAGAACCATTTGAATATCATCAATGGTATAAACGCTCAAGTCTCATCCGAAACTAATTAATTTGAAGAAACAAACGCAAATGTAGACGTAGTACATCTTCTTCCATTCAAGCTACTCCAACACAAATGCAAGAAGAAGAACAAGATGAGGAACAATAAGAAGAGAAATCCAATGAAAAGTATGAAGAAAAAATACATGTTCAAATGCAACTGAGCAACATCTAATATAATGTGACTAAACTCAAAAAAGACATATTCAATTAGAAGCTAGAATATAGACAAAGCATGCACCATATTTCTACATCAATGTCTCACATTATGGATATACTCAAATCATATCCTCCTCTTCAATAAATTTTGTTTAGATTTTCTTCATA
Source organism: Posidonia australis (assembly GCA_024699735.1). Lineage (NCBI taxonomy): Eukaryota > Viridiplantae > Streptophyta > Magnoliopsida > Alismatales > Posidoniaceae > Posidonia > Posidonia australis. Next base: position 12,443 of record JAMKQA010250027.1, on the reverse strand, counting down.
TTTCATGTCATTTTTAAACAATTATGTATTTTGTAATCTTCTTAATTGAATTTATAAAGGAATAAATTTTACTCTTATGAATATCTTATTTGTGAATGTGATTTAAAATGAATGAATGGATGTAATTATGTCTATGTAGATGAATATGAATGAATGAATGTGAATGTAAATGTGAATATGTGAATGGATATACAGATGTTTAACACATGACTTACTGTATCAAAAAATGGACATCCAAGCGAATGTCCATTTTTTGATACAGATACTATTGTGCCAAAATGGACTTTTTTTTTTCAAAAAGTAAATGTTTATTTTTTTATTTTTCTTTTCAAACTAACAGTTACATTAAAAAAATATCCATTTGGATGTCCATTTTTTGATACAAATACTATTGTGTCGAAATAGACATCCTTTTTCAAAAAGTAGATGTCTACTTTTTGATTTATTTATTTTTTTAAACGAACTGTTACATTAGAAAAATATCCATTTGATCCACTTTTTAACACACTTTTGCCTATATATGTCACATTCTCTTTTATTTCTTCTCCACTAATCAAAGTCTCAAAGAGCTACTAACTTCATTTTATCCTCTTCTCCTTCGTTAGTCTTCTTTGTTATTTGAATTTTGATCTTTCTTTAGTTTTTATGATGGATCTATAATGATATTCAGAATCAATGTGTCTTCAAGAAAGATAAAAATCATAGTACTAATACTTTTACAACTATTCCAATCATATGTTTTGGTTTAAACCCCGTGATCCAACAACTCATCTACATAAATATATGAAAAGTTGTGTAAAGTTATAAAAAGCATGTAATCACAAACGTTACAATACTGTTTCGTCTTTGACTACCTAGAATACAAACGAAGACAAAAAAGATTAGAATAATAAGTTATTTTTTAATTCCAATATAATGTTATTTCCTTTTTTATGTATTATCAACCATTTATTGGTATTATCAACGTATTTGAGTTATTAAATAATAATTTCTAAATTTTGTTATTAATTTTAAAATTATATAAATTCATTAGAACTAACCCAAAATCAAGTCCGTGCAACCCTAAAATAAATAGAGTCCTTGATCATATTAAAGCCAAAGGATTTCTAATTATGACCCAACACTGTCTAAAATGAATTAAAGCCAGGCCATGAAAATTCCAGACCAACCCAATCTGGCCCCAATTTCTAGGTCTACGACTACGATTGAACCACACTTCAATGGAACGTACTGAGGCAAACCTCCACTACATGACCTAGCTCGAGGGACCTAAGGCAAAGAGATGAGTAACCCTGATAACTCTCATTCAACTGATAACTAACTGTCTGACATCAACCATCTATATCCATGATAGTAGTTGTAATGTAAACATTATGTAAGATAACCAAATAAAGCAAAACCCCAAAAAAATCTTGTAAGTGTAAAGTCTAGACAAAGAGAAGAAATTGCTCTCATATTAGGAATTTCGTGTACTTAATACGACAAGTAGCATCAAAGAGAAACATGCAAATACAGAATAATATAGTTCAAAACATTAGTTCTGTGCCCCAAGATTTGAGTAAAAACTATTTCAATGCCCAAGGTTTCAAAAATATCATAATAGTGTTCCAAGGTTTTTGCTATTAATAATTATAGGTCTATTATTGTAAGTGTTAGACATTATTTTTCACAAAAAACATTGTGACATCAATTTGTCATTGTTGTCAAAAGAAATAACTTATGCAGTCATGTGATGGATGGGATATTTTTCCATAAAAATTGACATTCAGGTACAATTAAAATATATTATGTAGTTATAGTTTTATTTAATTAATAATTTCGCTTGTGTAAATTATTTTTTGATAAGAATACGGACTTTCCATTATTTATGAAAATCCAAATAAGCTGAATGTACACCATCTTAGGAAACTAGTATTGGGCAAGAACCAACAAATATGACTTCAAACAACCTATATGACTTCTTAGGAAACTTATTTCCATTATTTATGAAAATCCACAAAAACTATATGACTTTGAAGTGATGGGATAGTCATGGGGCCAAGGCGAATCCCACGTATACTATATGAATTGTGCGTATGCTCCTCTAGATCCACCATCATGTTTCCTAATGTCAAAGCGTAAGGACCAGTATACCTATGCAAAGGTGCAAAGTACAGTGACGAGAAAGTGCAGTGGGTTTGTTTTGTGGTGAGGTGTGGATTTTTTTTTTTTTTTTGGAGGATTTCAAAGTGATGGGTTACGAGCTTCGACATGGAAACTTTTGTTGAGGACTTTAATGTGACGGATTAGACAATGCTCCAATAATAGTCTATGAACATTGCTCTCAAGCACTTCAAAGGACTTTTCTAATACAAAGGTGTGGAAATAAAATTCCATCCAAACATGTGGTATTTCAAATTACCTTAAATCTCAACATCTCATTAAAAATGAAAAACAACTTCTATAAAATAAATGATAAAATAAACATTTGTTCATTATCTTAACATGAAAAATACTAAGATTGTATTATAGCAAAATGACCAAACTATCCTCATTTTGATACAAAATTTACCAATATAGATACTATTAATAAAATGACTAAACAGCCTTTATTTCATATATGTTATCAATAAAATGTGTTATTAATCTAAATATTATAAAATTAGCAAATTACCCTCATTTACGAGAAAATAAGTATGATGTTTATGAAAGGACTCAATTACCCTATTTTTTTAATGAAATGGAAAAATATTGACATATCTAATAATTACCCCAATAACATAATTTCACTTTATGTAAAAAGAGCATTACCCTCATATTTTACATATAAAGATTTAAGATGTAATTACCCCCATATTAATTTTATCAAGATTTATTATTTTAACTTTATAAAAACAAGAATATGTTTCAATGTTTATATGGTACTATATGATATTTATTACAATGACCAAACTACCCTTACTAGTTCGGTTTCATAAAATAACAAAATAAACTCATTTATTTGAGAAATTAAATAATATCTTATTCTTATTTTTCATGAAGTAACTAAATTGTCCTTGTTAAGTAATTTTTTAAAATGGCAAAATTTATCATTGTTATGTAGTTTTCATAAAAAGAATAAAACTACACCTATTTGCCACCTATGTGCCGTATAGTTCCTCTATATTCATGGACTCTGAACAACTAAATTCCCAAGAAAAATACAATGAGCCAAACCATATAGGAATAAAAAGCAATATGGTGCATGATTGTTACTACATCAAATGTGAGACAATTGCTAAAAACACTCCTTTTATTTTAATCACAAAGGATCCTGCCTATTATTAAACCATGGAGGTCATTAGAAGCTGCAACGCATTTTGTAATCCTTGAATGTTCTGAATATCGTCAAAGAACTATCCTATTAGTAATTAAGATTAAGACTAAGATGACAGATTGCTTGATTAATTATTTTTTGTTGGCATTAAAACCATCAGACTGAATAACCTCTTAAAACATCCTTCTATCTCAGAGGTCAAAATTTGAGAACTAAAATTCTTTAGAAAAGGAAAAACAAAGGAGTTGGTATGCATGTGACAATTGATGCCAGCAAGAGTCTTGTAATATCTCCAGCATTAGCTTTTCAACTACACTGAACTTTATTGTTTTTATAAATACAAAAAGGCCAATAAAAGAAAGGAATTTCATGAACAATATCCTGAGAGTCAATGCAAGTTTGTAGGTCAAATCAAAGTGATTGAAGACATCAATCTCAACAAGGATAAGAGAGTGAAGAGCAGTGTGCATACACAATGGATGTAGAAACATGCCCAGATTTTTTTAGTAACAGCAAAGAAAGGATTAGAGCCAAACAGCAAGTAAAGATTTCTAAAATGTCATAATTGTAATTTATGAGGAAATTTAAAAATAGTAAAGAACAAATATTAATGATGTCGAAGTTTGAAATTATTACCGTCCAATCGGAGTACACAAGAGCCTCATTGAGGTCAAGCACAAGGGTGAAAACATGCTGCTCTTGAGGATGCAAATCTGGAAGAAGCTTATCTGATGAAGGTTCTGTAAAACCCTATATGAAAAAAGAAGAGGTATTGGCTCCATTTTGAATAAACAAAAAAAAGGGTTTAAAAATAAATGATTATTTAGCACATGTAGAAAAAAACTGCAATGCACACCTGAACTTGTTCCTCAATCGACTTCCTGACGTCTGTGTAGACTTCAATGGCTTTAATTGGCACTGCACAGTTGCAGAAATATTAACTGAAATAAGAAAAGGGGCATACATATGTGAATGCCGAATCAAATTCTTCCTGGAAATGAAGTGCTGGTACTTCAGAACAATGTGAGTCCTAACAGTAAATGGGGTCATTTATGTGTGATTACTTGTGAATATAGATGATGCATTAGAGATGATGCTTTTGCCAATTGCAATACATATATGATATTACTTGTTTTTCAAATGATTTGCATGTGCTATTTTGTTGCCTTAAATAATAAAAAATTGAGAAATTTTAAGGATATTTCATTATATATGAAAATCCAAAAGGATATGTTTGGATTGCTTTATAAAATTTAACATGATAAATGATAGTTTAATTCAAAATAACACAAGATGTATCAAACAACATACCCAGCTTTTCTAAGAATTGCCTTGACATAGTCTAGAAACAGCTACTTGTAGTAAAGAAAATAGAAAAGGTATGAAGAAAAGTGAATACCTCAATTTTTCGTGGAAAAGGTGAGACAAGACCCATTAAGGTATCATCAAAGGAAATATTTACAAGGAAGAAAAAACAAACTACAAAGTGGATATCTCAATTTGCACATAGTCTAGAATCTAGAAACTAACCTTTCAAAGCTGTTGAATAAAGTGATGACCGAAATTTCTGCATAAAAGAATATGAAATATTTTTTATCAATGAGAAAATAAGCAATAATTGAGAAAATTAGCAGAAATGCAAAAGTAATATAACTATCCAAAATCTGCCAGTCTGCCACCAAAAAAAGCCACTGCAAGACACTAAGAGCTTGTTAGCATTGCTTTGTGCTTTGGCTTTTAGATGGCTATGATTTTGGCGTAAGGTTGTTAACGTAATTAGAAGTATATTAAATGCTACTTCTTCAAGATCCCTAATAATATAAATTTTACAAGAATAAAGAATTTGAAGAAGTTTTCCACAAGAAAAAGAATTGGTAAACTTCTACGGCATCCTGGTCATGTTCAAAATTTGCTCCAGACTTCCAGTAGATATGGTTTGATACTAAAGTATAGCTGGTTTACCAAGCATTTATTCCCTAAATTATAGTTGGCTAACTGCGATGATGCTATTCCAGACTTCCAACAATTACTCATGATGATGACTTTTCAATGAAGCAATAAAATTTTCTAGCTTTTGTTTAAACATTAAATGTTGGACCTTGCTTGAGTATTGCTTCTTTTCGTGACCTATTCCTATAGTTGATATGAAGCATGAACAAATGTCCAAGTTCAAGGTATGAACAGTACAATTCATAGACAAGGTTTTCTCCTCTAGTTATTAATATTTATCTGTTGCAGTCAGGACAACAATGGTCCACAACTGCACCAACAGAAGAAGAAAAAAAATGTGAAAATGGATAAAAAATGAAAAAAAGTTGTCGTTTCGAGAGGGGACCATTGATGGGACTGATGTAGACTGGATCACAACAAAAACCGCAGACTGGACAATGCGTACATTATACAACAATGTTCACTTTCTCCATTCAAATAATGTGATTTTTAGTGAAAGAACGTTATCGTCTCTTCTCTTCTTCATGGCAGAGGTGGAGCAACAACCACTACATTCACTCTTTCCTTTTTTGTTCTTATCTTATGGAGATTGGTGCCTTGCCCTAGACTTGTAAGTTGTAACTCCTATCGTGAAAGTCACTGCAATCCTGTGTTGCCTTCCAATGCTTGATCATGTACGCTATATTTCTGGCAATAGTAGGCTGTAGGCTAGTGATCTCTTGCAAGATGGATACCATGTTGTATGAGAACTTTAGTGTTGTCCCCCAAAAATCATACCTTTTTCCGCTACTAGGAACTCCCACTCTCACTAGTCAATACAATAAGCATGCCTTGCTTGAGCATCAAAACATAATGATGTGGTCATCTACCCCATTCCAAGTTATACAGGACCTTTTTCAAATAAGCTGAACCAAGGTATCCCAACGTGTAGGTACATCATATTAAAAGTGCTGACAAGATGTCTACATAGAAATTAGAAGGCAACGCACATGAGGTGGTTCTACTTCACTTACCAATACTCATTAAACGCCATAGGATAAGAAGCAGACCTATGTTGACACCTATCTGCAAAATATATGCATTGCAACTGCATAAGCTCTGACACCTTTCAGCCTTGTCCATAGGCATATGATATACAATTTTTGTGAAGGACAAATGATATACCAGTGTTCCGAACATCATTTCTAATTTATAAAGGTTACTTCATAATCTTCTTTTATTCCATCAATTCCTGCTTTCAAGATCATCCTCTATCAAGGTACTTTACTGTAAACTTAACTCTTGTACTGCTATTTCTAAGCTCTGCTTTCTTCCAATAAATAGAAGACTGTTCCATAAACATGACCCTCTTCTCTTGGTGTGACTTTTCATTCTATAGTTAATACAACTTCTTTCAGTCATTCTTCCAAAATTCTAAGGAACTCTCTTTATACCAATTTTTTGTACATGCAGGATGCATATAAATATGTTTTCTCTGTCATTTCTATTGCATCATTTTTAACCCATTTGCCTCATGATTAACGCACCCCCATGAGTTTGAGGCATATTTAAAGCATTTTTGGGCCTAATTAGCCCAAGATCTATCCAAAGGTATTTACAAAAAGGATTACTTTCTCCCAACTGTAACTGGTAGCAGGTATAGTGGAAGAGGCTTGCAATTCTTCTCTACAAATAACACAAAGAAAAAGAATCCAATTAAAACATGATTCCACTTTTCGCACAGTATTCCCATTCAGACCATGGATAACCTTTAGATGACTCACAAAAAGACTCTTTTTTTGCTTGCCTTCTTTTAGAGGCTAGCTAATTGGTTCACTTTAATCTTGAAATTGTTTCCAGCTCCCATTTTTTCCTTTTTTTGAGCGGTGAATATTGTCCAGCTTCATCAATCTTGTTTAAGTTTTTAAGTTGATACAAAATGCTTAATTGTCACCAAAGAAGGAAAACTTATGCAATGTTTGGTACGCTGGAATAGAGACTGTAATGAGCTAGAATAGAATGAAAGAATTCCATTCCAACGTTTAATACAAAAAAAATCTTTGGATTAGACATGAAAATGAAATTCCTTTGGGAATTAAATTCCCATGGGAATTAAATTCCCATTGAACATAGAAATTTCATTTCTTTTCAAGAGGTAAGGAATTTGATTTCCAAGTTCATTGGAATAAAAAAAATTACAATGAATGGTTCCTCCCTCCTCTGTCCCCCTTTCTCCTCCGTCCTCCCTCCTCAGCCCCCTTCCTCCTCCGCCACACCCCGACGGCTTCCTCCCTCCTCCGCTCCATTCCTCCTCCACCCCCTCCCTCCTCCGCCCTCTACCCCCTCTCTCCTCCGCCCCTTTCCTCCTCAACTCCCTCCCTCCTCCGCTCCCTATCTCTACCAATGCTCACCCGTTCCACCAAGTGCAGCAGATCCCTACCAACTGACTTCCTCGATGCTATCATCTAGTTCGATGACGTTGATGCCTACCTCATGGACAGCCTCTCCCCCGCCCTACTCTTCCTCTACAATGAGATCCTCGCCTCTACGTTTGCCACTGCCTCGCAGCTTGACGTCCTCATTTGAGTCGCTGTCGACTCGAGCTTAGGACCTGGCATACGACTTAAGCTCTTGGTACGACGTCAGGGACAGACAATTCCTCACTTTTGCATTCGTCACCTGTTGGATGCCGTCGTCTTCAGTGGTGGTTGCGTCATTGGTTCACATCATAGGCAGGATGGGGCACATGAGGTCGTCTCTACCGCCGTACGTGGACAATGGAGGAGAGGAGGGAGGAGGTGAAGCATTTTGGCAAAGCCGTATAGAAAGAAAAGGAAGGTCTAGATTCATTCCATTCCATTCTATACTAAACACTAGAATGGAATAAAATTATTTCATTCTATACCATTCTAAATTCCATTCCGGCCTATTTTCATTCGAACGTACGAAACGCTACCTTGAGGTATTCAAATGGAAAGAATTAGTCATTAAGATAGTTAACATTTTAAATCAAGTACATTGTTTAAACAGTTAGCAAATTTTTCATCATTATATATTATTAAAATGCCTAGTAAGATAAATTTCTAATTATGTGAACATCAAGACAAAATATCCATCTATTTATCTAATGGTATGTTTCCTTAGAAAATAAAAGACACAAGGTAATCATAAAATACCCAAACAACAGAATATAAAATAAGCCTTAGATGTACAACAACCACATGTGTCTCACAGTTGTTGTATATGATGACATGGAAATCACCAACACCTACCACCACAAAGGACAATGAGTGCAGACTCCAAACTGAGAGTTCACACACAATACACCTGCTAGTTATTTTCCTCGCCCAAGGAAATGTTAGCCTACTAAATACCAAGTCAATCATATTTTGCCTCAACATGTACCATGGTTCTAAATGTCGATTTCGTATCGAACTTCGATACGTTGAAAAATAGACACGTGTCGGGAAAATATCGGTATGTCGGAATCGTGTCGGTGGAAACATGGTAAAAAAAATTTACATTTGTTCATAAAACTTCTATTTCGATATCGTGTCGGAGTCATGTCGGTACATTGAAAATAAGACACGTGTCGGAAAAATTTCGGTGACACGCATAGACATTTAGTACCATGACATGTACTAGGGTAAGCTGGGAAAATTTAACTACTAGATGAAATATTCATTTTAAAGTCTAAAACTTAGAACACTGAAGAAAGACTCCTGAAGACCTAAAAAATAGCACATAAGTGAAATGACAACTGGATTTGATAAATGTTTCCATGTTTCCTCCATTCACAGCGATAAGAATATATTGCTAATGTTTGCTTTTTCATTTCATGTTTATGTCCTTTTTTATAGCCTCCAGTCATGTAAGTTTAGCACGTCATCTTTCCACAACCTATAAAGTTGGAATCAAAAGTATTTCATCAAAAAAAATAAGTGAACAAAAAAAAGTAGTAGTTATAAAACTAAATTTACATCCTTAAACGTTTAAAAAAATTTGACCATAAGAGAATTGCAGTATTCTTGAAATTCATTAAAATTATGCTTTGTCATATAAAAAACATAACCTCTTTCTGTGTATTTAACATAGCTTTTACCTAAAGATAATATCAGAATATATACTTACAGCATTATCTTTCTATGACATTAATCATGTCCCCTATCAGCTAAACATATTAGTTTACTAAAAGAACTTATAAAAGCAATATCCATTTTCACCTTAAGCAAGATTGTACTCATGTTATACACAATTAAACTAGGATTTACGAAACAAATATGCAACCTCCTCTCAACTGAAATGTAGATTGTTTAAGAGAGAGCATGCTCAATCAGGAAAGTAAATAGAAATATTCAAAAACACACAAAATGATGTATCCCACATTCCCACTTACCTCAAGAGCTGTTGCATCGTCATCTACAGTTACTTTCGCAGCAGACTTCAGGACTTCAGCCTGATGCGGCAATTCATCTGAACTGTAAGCTGCAGACAGACATGAAATCTCCATATAACACACACGCAATATCTCAATGTCATTTGGTTGGCAATCACGATATCAAGTCTCCAAGAAGCAAGAAACTGCTAGAGGCGTCGAAAGAACTCCCGAAACAAGAAAACGAGAGTAGACGGAGGCGATGGAGAAGAAGCACTACCGTAAGTAGCGTATCCGACGGCTCCAGTAGCGCCGGTGAGAGCGGAGAAGACCCCGAGCTTGAGAAGCCCCCAGGACTTCTTGGATCCAGCGGCGCCGGACTCCACCGGGCCGGACGAATCGGCGGCGGCAGCGGAAGCGGCGGGCTCCTTCCTGGTGGCGGACGAGGAGGAAGGCCTGGCGCCGCTCCTCAAGAGATACGAGGTGAGGATGCGAGGCCGCACGAACCGAACCATCACGGCTTTGCTCTCTTTCCGCTTCTTGAACACTGGTCTGCGCTAGGGTTTTGACGAGGTTTATGGGGGACGAGGGGAAGAAAATGGGGAGACCGTAGGAGGAGGAGGAAGGGGAGGAGCAAGAAGGTGTTGGGACTTGGGAGTATGATCATTCCACCATGTTATATGAGCACTGCAGAGTAACCTGTCTTTTCTCCGTTGATTTTGCCTTTGTTGTCTTTGTCATTCCACATTGTTACGGACGTGAGTCAGCAGGTGAACGTTGGCCCCAACAATGTGATTTCAATAACGAACAAGTTAACAACAACACATCAAATCTAAAGTAACGAAGCTCCTGTGTAATCTCCAGTCAGCTGCATGCCTTTCAGACTAACGATGGATTTGAGTATGTTGGCTAATGCCTACGAAAGAAGGTGGGAAATATGTTCTTTTTGAGCTTAGGTGCTGAGTTCGTCCGAGGGATCTGTTCCGTTTGGGGAGCGGGAGATACAACAACCTCCAATAAGATTGGTTAATTCTTCCTTATCAAAGGTACACCCCTACGATTCTCTAATCCCTCTTAATCCTCGAGAAGGATTCCTTGGAGAGCTTCTTTGGTAAGCTCTTCCCTTGATTTTTCGATCAATCATTTAGATAGATTGAATCCTGATGACTTCTCCTTGTTTGAGGGATTTTTTTTTTTTTTTTTGTTAAAAGTTGAGATAGGTATATATTTCTTCGACCTTAATGTCAGATAAGAAATACAAAGTTCCAGTAAATATTACACCAGTATGGACACAAAGGCCACCAAAAATGAATCAAAATGGTGCAGAATATTCTATCTTTCCTATCAAATGTCTAGAATCAAAAAATGGTACAGATAAGTATAAGTCCAAAAAAGAGTCGAACAGAAGGACCTGCATAAGTGGTCATTGAGACAAATTATCCTGGACAGTCTCTCCTGATGGTGCCAGAGTAGGAGGATGAGAAGGAGATGCCACAGGCTGTGGGGTCATGACTGCAACAAAGTGCTGCAATTCCTCTTTTTCAAAACCTAAAATGAGATTATTAACCCAAAATGACATCCAGAATAATATATCAGAGAAAACTTCTTCAGGTGACTTGCATTGATCTCGAAAAATTCTATTATTTCTCTCCCTCCAAATCATCCAGAGGATGATTTGAAGAAGCATTGCCCATCCTTTGAAAGGCAAGTAGTACTTAAGGTCAGGAGAAGCAAGAAAAAGATCTGGGACAGAAAAAAAACCAGGAAATAATTGAGAGTTTACAAAGAAACTTCAAATCTTTCTAGCAAAACTACAGTTAAGGAAGAGATGGGAGTTATTCTCCACACTAACAGAACAAATGTGCATAGAGGAGAGTCATTCCAGTCTCTTTTCAATAAATTTTCTTTAGTTAGGTTTTTGTTTTGAATTACTAACCACGCAAATAACTTCACCTTTAGAGGAGAATGGCTATACCAAATACTATGTAGATAAACATTACGTAATCCTCCATCATTCAGCAGAGCATATGCCTCTTTCACAGAAAAAGATCTGGAGGGAATCCATTGATATTCATCCTCTAAATCATTAAGAGAAAGGGATTGCAAAATATTGACAAACCCTTCTAACTAGATCTGGATCAGATTATGTTCCTCACCGTAATATGGTCAAAACAGTTTATGGAAGTCACTGTGGAACAAATGCATAGTCTGCTTAACTGAAGCTTTCATGTATCTAGCAATAGCATATAACTCAGGAAATAATGAGGTTAATGGCTTGTCTTTGTGCCAGATTTGTTTCCAAAACAGACAATTTGACCCTTTGCTCACTGATGCCTTAGAAAAACAGGAGAAGAAATTGAAGCTCTTTTTAACATGTCTCCATAAGTGTGAGCAGTATGATGAAACCTTATTTAAGATGGCCCCTGGTCCTCTGACTAGGAATCTAGTTTGAAGAAGGGATTTCCAAATAGGATTGCTGTTGTTAGAGAAGAATTGCCAGCTCAGTTTTGCTTTGAGGGCAGCCCTAATGCTACATAAATTTTTTATCCCCAACCATTTTCATATTTGCTTCTGCAGATATTGTTCCAACGAATAAGGTGAATGCCCTTATTAGTGGATGAATTGTTATTCCACAAAAAATTACTTCTTAATCTGTCAAGAGTTTTCTCTACCTTCCTAGGCAAATACAATACTGATAGGTAGTATGTGGGTAATGCAGATAATACTGCATTGATCAGGGTTAACCTTCCCCCCAGGGATAATTGCCTGGCCTTCCAGGAGGATAATTTATTAGAGACTTTTTCAATAACAGGAGCCCAGCTTGCACAATTAGCTCTTCTATAG
>JAMKQA010250026.1:0-22274 GCA_024699735.1 Posidonia australis | reverse complement strand
TTTTTTTTTTTTTTTGAAAGCAAGGGCGGGATGCCACTGAAATACTCCTTTTTATATGTTGGTGAAGGATTTTATAAAACTTTTAAAGCAAAGTGCAACAAAAAAAATCTTACCAAGAAAATAAGAGGAGAAAAGGAAAGACACGACCAGATAACTGAACAGAGAAAGAAAGAAAGGCCTACAACAAAAGCAACGGTTTTTTGAATAATGATAGCGCTTCTCATTATTTATGATAAATCCAAAAAAAGCTGTACCCAAAAAAAACATAGACAATAAGTCTATGAAGAAAAGGAAAAAAAATTAAATCCAAGTCTGCCAATCTACAGCCCCATGATGGTCTAAAAGAATCCTTCCCCAAAAAAGAAGCAAAGTCAAGCAAGAAGAGGTTAAGGTTGTCGATGAACCCTCATCATTCTCAAAGATGACCCTATTCCTCAAATACCATATTGACCAACATCCAGCATGTAGTATCACGCGTAGTTGTTACGACTTCCTCTTATCTTTGCAATGCTTTTCTCATTCAGCAAAAACATCCAAAGCAAATCCACCAAAATAAAGTCCATGGTCAGATTCAGTTTAAACCCCCAAACTAGCCCAAAATTTGCAATGATTTTCTCGTTCAGCAAAAAATTCCAAAGCAAAATCCACCAAAATAAAGTCCATGGTCAGATTCAGTTTAGACCCCCCAACAATTCACAGAAAGATGCTCCTCATCCTCAATCAATCTGCAGAATACACAATTGATGTCTCCATCATGAGCCCAAATGCTTCACCGCATCTCTGTAAGCATTCTACCCCGGGCAAGCAACCACATAAAATATTTAACTTTTAGAGGACTCTTAACTTTCCGAACCATCTTATTGAAAATGAAAGGAGAGATTTCAGCCCCAAGGAAGGTCTTGTAAGCACTTTTCACAGTAAAAACCCCACCAGCTGTCAAAATCCACCTCCAAACACAGGAACTGAATCCAAAATGCCAAGCAAATGACAGAACCCATTTCAACAGTTGGTGTCAACCATTTCAACATTTCAAGATAACTTCACATTGGATCTCCATACTATTAGAGTCGACCCTCTAATGATTTTGTTGTTCCTTGCTGCCATCTGGCAAACTCATACAGATGCAGCATTTGACAACCCAACTGCAGAAACCTTATTCCAACAAGACCCAAACAAGACTGGCATTGCCATTGGCAGACTTTCAAACTCAGCATCAAGTAATTTTGCCCACCAACATGAAACAGAAGGACAACCAACAAGGAGTTGCAACAGATCTTCTTCCAGAAAGAGCAACGACTTGCAAAGCAGAAACCACTTCTTTTCAACACAAGCTCAGTGAGCATCCCAGTCTACAATACATGCCATGCAAAAAACTGGATTTTGGAGAGGATGTGTGTTTGCCAAATTCACTTGGAACATCCTACTATAGTGCCTCCACCTGTGACTATCTTGAAAGAGAATTAACAGAAAAAACATCATTCTCATCCCAAATCCACACAATAGAATCCAGCTCAAGTGAAAGACCTCCTAAACCATGTGTCTCAAGATGGGGAACCGTGAACAGAACGCCACATCCTAGAGATCCCTTCTAATTTGAACAACCTAAACAATCCCATTAGTTTCACAGACAACACTCATATATCCTTGCAGAAGGTGCAGCAGAAACACCAAAAAACAATGGAAAAATGTGCCTTAGTTTAGCACTGCCAATCCTAAGGTCCTTTAATAATCTAAACCACTCACCCTCACCTACTTTCAATCTTCCCCACACCTCATCACATCTCTCACCTCAAGAATCCCCTTCAACACCCAGAAACACCCCCAATGTTCACCCCAGTTCCTCGACCTATGTAACACTTCCCAAGAAAAAACATTTTACCACAACACTTCCCCATACATCTGTTCCCCAACTACCATCGCCATTTTCCCTGGAGAGCAACATTAAAAGAACAAAAGTCTAAAGACCAAGGCCTCCTTCCTTTTTAGAACAACAACATTTATACCAATCCACCATGCGAAAGCCTTTGCACACCACACCCCCCCCCCACACAACACACACACACCAAAGGAAATGGCATTCCATCCTCTCTTCTCAAGATTATTAGCAAAGAAAACCAGGAAATGGAAAATGGACAGCGAATAAATTGGAAGATTAGAAAGGAATTGAAAATTGAAAAATAAAGAAAACAGTTACATCCCAAATTGAAAATAGGATTGTTGGTTATACTTGTACAGCATAACTTCACAAATGACCTGCAATATTATTGGGAGACCAAAAATGTAGAATCAAATGATTCACTGAACACTAGATGGAACTAAAAATTGGAAGTTGTAATTATCAAAAGAATAATTATTTCACAGACAATTGAAACTTATTGAAAAATATGACAGAGCAGATGTTCATGGTTACCCGTGTCTGTCGAATGCTTCTCAATTCCTCAGCTCCTGGCTTGTCAGCCTGTAAGAAAAAAGAAACAAGTACAATTGTGATCTTATTGATGTACTGCTGTAGTTAAGAGACAATGCTGAATTAGATCTATTGAAAAAACCTTGTCCCTTTGCTCCTGGCTATGCTTTTGACAGTATGCCTTGTGCTGCCAATGGCCACTAATAGTCTTCACATTCATGTAAAGACCAGCACTTCGAGCACAAATAGGATGAAAAGCAATTTGGCAATGTCCATAACCACACTGGAACAAGAGAAACAAATCAGTTTGACTTTTTGGCTACAGAAAGCATCATTCCAAGGAATTAAGACACAGATAAATGGGCAAACCTTAATGCAGACACCAATCTTTTGATGGCAGATACAACATTCTAGAATGTCTTTTGTTTTCAAAATTGTGTCCTGTAAATATCCATTAGCAGAGAACCACAACTTACTCTATAATCTAACAAATAGTGCAAAAATAATATGCTGAAACATACATGTGTGGGATTGCAAAAAAAAAAAGTACATGCATGGTAATGCAAGTTCCAAAACACCAATACGTTTATATGTTTAAAGAATTCTGGTATTCTACATGTTATAATAACATAAATCTAAAGCATCAACAACAACAGCTACATGCAGCATACCATTCCATCGACAATATGCTCTTGCCCCCGTCGGAATGTCGACACTAAGATCCACTGCACATCAGACTTACAGAATCAGAAGTTGTTGAGTTGAACATTGTAGAATGCCACTTAACGTAAATAAAGGTAATGTTGATATTCAAATGCCCACTAGAAGGAAAATCCACTCCCACTACCTCAGCACAGAAAGCATGTACCCATTGTCCATCAGTTGACTTTCGGAAAGCACCACCAATGGTGCCACACAAGCCACACCGAGGTACAAGAGTAGGAAAACCCCTACTTTCCGAAGTTGACCTAGGACTCCTAGATTGTGATCTTTGCTCTTCACATGGTTCGCAGTACCAAGAGCTGATCGGGTCTTTACACCTGCGGTAACAATCTAAATGAACAGCTACCTGGAACAGGGAATTTGTTAGTCCTTTTCATGCCAGAACAGCATGAAAAAATTCAAGTTAACAAAAGTAACATCACCTTGCAGCCACCACAAACAATAATAGGGTTTATCAACGTCTCATCCCGTTTGCAGATATCACAGGAAAGAACACTAACATCAGCGTTTTTCCCATGTGACAGTTTTGAAATGGATAACTTCAAAGGTTTCTCTTTTGTTTGTTCCTGCAATTGACGTCGATCACCAGATACAGCTTCAACCTTTACATGACCCTGTACACAACCAGAAATCTGTCAACAACACATAAAAATAGATTCATGTGCTATAATAGTGTAGTTGACAACCGTAGAACAAACAAAACTGCAACCTCTTGATTAGTACATGCAGCCTCATCAATTGTGTCTTTTCTGAGTGACGACACCCTAGAGGAAGCTGCAGCAGCAGTTGCAGCAGCAAGTATGGCCTGGGCTTCTCTGTGTCTTCTCTCTTTCCTACCTCGCTTCTTGGCTTCCCTAACTTCACGAAGAAACCGGTTGACAAGTAAAGAATCCCATCTTTGCTGCTTCATTGCATCCAGCTCTTTTGGTATACTACTAGCTACCTTAGACATAAGACATTCTGCAAAATGGAAATTACACCAAAGCAAGAATAAAACAATCAATCAAAAATAAAATGGAACTGGAATGCAATGTGGAAACTATAAAAAGAAGGAAGTGCCTAAGTTAAGATCAAAGAAAGGACAACATACCATGATGATGCTTCATTGCAACAGCAGCATCAAGTAGCTTGTTTTGCAAGTGAAGAATCTCTCCTTCCACTTCATCTTCAGGAGAAAACTCTAAGATTCCCATTGCTTCAGCCTTAGCCAAACCTTCCAATGTTATTTCCTTCATTTCAACTGAGTATTTCAATTTAGGAAGTTCCAATTCATTCTTCACAGAAACAGAAGTGAGATGTTGTGCTTGTTTCTTACAAGAATTTGCAGCAATGGCTGTTTTTACAGGACACACATAACAACAAGATTGAAAAGTGCATAAGAAAGGCAATCTAATTGATTCCAAATTAAATGCTAAATTGCGGGGCAAAAAGGTAATTACCACAGTATCCATCACTTTTAATTTCTTCTCCACTGACAGCAGGATTAATTTCCATCAACCTCTTTTCTATGAACGGACTCATGTAAGAATTAGATAATTCCATCACCCTGTGTGACATGCTTTCAAATTACAAACATAAATAAGGGAGCAGCTACCATACTCCTACTCCAGCAGGTGTAAAGTATTAGGGAGACTCTTACTTGATATCAGGTGTATCACTAACCAGCCGACCATCATCTGCATGCCTTCCACTAACCATCTCTACGGTGCCCTCACTTACTTGATCAACACCTGACCCAAAATAAAATATTTCATCAAAATGCCTTCCTGGAGGCATGTCGCACATAACATTAGATGTATCAGTTTTTGGCTCTTCAATCAAGCAAAGTTCCTGGCACCATTCAAAGAAGAAATAGCAATGACAACGATGCTAAGGGTGCCACAGTAGCATCTATGGCACAGATTACTTGAGAAAAATGTAGGAACTACAAAAAATATAGGTGGTGGACTTGCAGCTAAACAATATTTTATGATGGTCCAAGAAACCTAGCAGAGAATGTGAGCACAATCACGACAATATTAAATATATGAATAAACAATTAAATAATTAGAACACTATGTTTTTAATATTTCAACATCATGCAGATTAATTCCCAGAAAAAACTCAAAAGGGATTTTTCCTTCAACCAAAATTACAATAACAAACAAAGGGATTCATTTTGGAGGATAGTGTGACAAGTCTACAAGGGTTGCACCTTCCCCTCTCTCAGAAAAAGGGGAAAACTCTAGCTATGCCAACCAATTACTAGTATAACTCAACAAATGCGTCCCTATAGAATACCTTAGAAAATTATCTATGGTTAGTTTACTGCTCAATTAGGTTTGAAATATCAACCTCAATCATGGGTCACATTGTTTGTGAAAAGGAGATTTCTTTTGGGATGTTTTGGACTTGAGACTGGAGGGCAGCTGGCATATGAATGCCGAAGATTTAGCCACAAGTGATCTGGTGGTCTAGGTGGCTTTAGGAAGACAGGATAATTTCCATTAACATAGGGTGGAGGCACACGCAATTTTGTGGACTAGGTGGCTTGACACTTGAGAGGAACAAGAGAACATTCCATGAACTTGGGAGGAAGCCCAAATTTCAGAACATATGGAGACAGATTAAAGCACTATTGCATGGTTGGAGAGTGGAGACTATTAAGCTTATGATTGCTACCTTAGATGCTTTCTGGAGATGATGGTGCCCCATTTGTACTTCATATTTTTGCTTTTTGGAGCTCAGTTTGTGGCTTTTTATTTTCTAAAAGAGAACCATGTTTATTGTATGTTTTCTTTCAAGTCGACCTGCCAATCAAGAGATTTTGTATCAAGACAGGCACCTCATAGTTATAGCCCCAACCAAAAAATAACATTTAACCTTGTGTCCAGAAAATAATACACAAACACAGATACCTTTCTATCATAAAGTGTAGGATTAATTGTACAGTTATCGTGTAAAGTAACTTATAAAAGAATATTAAATCTCAATAGACCTCAGTTTGTGGTTTTTTATTTTCTTAATGATAACCATGTCTATTGTATGTTCTCTTCCAAGTAGACCGTATTTTTGTATCAAGACGGGTACATTAAAGTTATCTGTCAAAACCAAAAATAGCCCAGTATAACTTGTGTCCAGAAAGTCATACGCACACAGAGAGGTACCCTTCTCATGAAGTCTAGGATTAATTCTATAATCATCATGTAATCTATTAAAGAAATAATATATCTCAATGTGTACTAAATATGTTTCAAATTGTATACCTGAAAATGATCCATTTAGTTGTTGTATTTGTTTTGTTGACAGATAAGTAACCAAATTACTATAGGGGTAAACCTAAACACAGGTACCCTGTCATGTCATAAGTTCTTAAGTACAAAAAGGGGAGCTGGATACAATGAGTTTAATGCACAAATTGTGATTCAACCATAAACTTGGATCCCCATTATTTATGGCTCCTAAAACCAATAGCAAAGGACATTTTCCAAAGGCAGCCAAATTCCTGTTGTGAATACTGCAATGACAGGCATGCTTCCAAATAACTAATGAAACCAATAAATATCTTTGCCACATCTTAAAAAACTCCTTTTTCTTTGAGAGACCAGAGCAATGCTCTATGTATCTTCAAGACCCAGCATATTCAGAGTTCTCAGAAAACCAGATCGTTCCCCAATGTTTTAGAATATTCTATGAACCAGCAACTACTTGTAAGATACACTCCAGAGCAAGCTAAAATACCAGTTTTTCCCTTAAACTTTCAACAATATATGTCATCAAAAGCCAAATGCTTGATCACACTTGTTGGCCTAGCAAAGAAATGACCTCAAAAGTGTTTGGAAATTTTCACAATATTCATTCCAATGTCTCCCCCAAAGGCTCTACAAGCACTCAAAACAGATTTCACCTTGTAGCCTTTCCAACTAAAAGGCCAGCTATTGAAAATTCAAATTCCTATATGTTTATGCTACTGTGCTGCACCAGAAACAGTCCAAAAAGGGAAAAAATCAACAGAAGAGAGAGATTCTAAGAAAGTAGAAGCTGAGACCACGAAGCAAAAGATAAAAAACCCAAAAATATTCCTCTAGAAAGATCTTATGATTTCCTCTTAGGTCCATATGGAACCACTGCCACTTCCAACCAACTGCAAAAGAAGCTTTCCTTGTAGAACAGGGATGCACCCACCAATTGTTCTGCACTTGCCAACACAACAAAGCAGACGCAGAAGCCAGGTAGCATCCACTTCTGCATGTAACTTCCTTCTTTGGGACAGGTTCAAAACGAGTTCTTAGAAGCCCTCCCATGATGATTAGCCAGTAGACCTGATCTTAGGAAACTCAGGGATGGTAGCAATGTATTACACAATGCCATGTCATGTCGTTATGGTATCATGTCGGGAGTTTGAAAACCTGACACGTGTCAGCATAGTCGAGTGTGTCAACATTTGGTATCATGATTAAAACAAGTAAAACACAGAAAAGAAATTGATAATTGAAAGGAAATTAAGATTATAATAGGATTAGTTTATTCAGGGAAACATAGTTGCCCAATGCCCACAATTCACCTACAAAAGCTGTCAAAAAGGAAGTTTTAAATGCAAGATATTCTCATGATAAGACTTGTCAATTCTACCACTTGAAAGCAAAAAAAAGAATTTGTGTAAATAAACATTTAGCCTGTAAACATCAAAAGCTTAACCATTTAATACCTTGATATTCAGGAAGCTTTTCTAAAAAAGTACCTGCATACCCAGACCCATCTCCAATAACCTGCCCAAAATAAGTACGTGTCACACTCGAGAGATACTTGATACAGTTAAGTCCAAAGTGATTCCCAGCATTACTTCCAACAAAAATGGAAATCAGTGGGGATTTAACTTTAAATGAATGATGAAATGAAAATGAAATACATTAAGTACAGTCCCAACAGTAACAGAGAGGATGCATGATAGCTAAGAAGAAAAGGGAACCACATAAAACTGAGCACCACTACACCAAAGAAGAACATAGTTAATGTAGCCACAGGACCAGTATGAACCCTCACTAAATATAACTTGGCACCTCTACACCAAAAGCAAAAACACCCAAGGACTACTATTTGGGTGGATGGTTATTAACGATCCCAACAGGTAGTCACTTATCCATCTAAGCAATGTCAAAGTGGAAAAGGTGCTCATCTGTTTATTGTTTTATCAAGTATTCAAGATCGACCGCACGACAGGCAACCTAGATTTTTCAATTACAAAAAGTCAGTACTGCTTCCTAAAAATCTGAAGCATAAAAGTAACATATGGCCAAACTAATGGGATCTCATATAACCTTACTATTATAAGTGAGGATGGATTTGATTTCCTCAATATATGAAGAGGCAAGAAGAGGAGGCTCTTCTCCTCCCATATTTTTCTTTTCTTCTTTTTTGGATTTTACAATTTCCAACTTCTTTTTGGTAACTTTTCAAATTACAATTAATAACTACCATTTTTGTTTAAACTATTTTTGGTGTTTAAAATTTCAAGGAGAAACAATAAAGCACACTTCTCTTCGACCACGGTTTTTAAGTTTTTTTTATTATTGGCTTTCTTTGTTTGTCAAGTTCTTAATTATAACCTTTAACTTACTTTTTGGCTTTCATTAATTTTGTGTTGATTTTCAATTTTCAAATTGCCTCCTATCTACTTACTATATACTATTTGTTTAGAAGAAAGAAAGAGATGCTTTATGCTGAAAGAAAGGAGGGATTAATTCCTCTTTTGCCTTTTTCTCCTTTTTTTGACTTTATCCGAATTTTTTAATCCAATTATGTAGGATCCACTTATTCCAACAATTCTTTTAATTTCAATCTTATTATGTGGGACACATTTATTCCTTCAACAAATATTTTAATCCTATTATGTGGGTTCTATCTATATTATTTGTAATTATATATTTCTTTTGTTGATTTCAATGAATAACTACATTTTTCTGTTTCCAATTCATGTTGGTTTTTAAATTTTATACTTTGGAAAAGTGAAGAGACTTGGCCATTCTTGAATTTCACATAGTTTTGTTATTTATCTACTAGCCAACATAAGTCGATTTATCTTCTAGGATACATTTAAATGATAGTCGTTTGACATGTACAAGCCAAAAGCTATTGTGTTGATTCCTTGATTACTATATTATATTATAATATAATTATATGCTATCCAATTAATAGAAATTAAAGTAAGAGAAAGAAGCAGAAATATCATGTTTCTATTATCATTTTCCATATCAACAAAAGATATTAAATAACCAATAAACTTTGAGAAGTTTTGCTATATAAGCACCATTGACACATGGAAATTTGAATATTATTATGCATTCATGAATTCAAACTTCTCAAGAAGGAATGTGGTGATATCTCATTGACCCATGTGTGACGTGTATCGTTGGGTGCCCTCTGTAATTGTATAGATTGTAAGTGTAGTTGAGTCGTGTATGCCAAGAACCTGATTGCCACTAAATTGTTAGTTGTGGTTGTTACTAACAGAAATAACAGAATTGATATTCTGTTAACTGTAAAGAAGGGTTCTTCCTATAAATAAGCAATGAGAAGGATTCATGGGATCAATCATCTTGATCCTTGGGTTAGTTGGATTCATTCCACACTCAAGTCCTGGGCACATTTCCTCCTTTCTCCTCCCCTTTCTCCACCTCAATTCCACCACCACAGTGAAGACAAGAGTAGGCTGTTCCCACCAGACAGATCCCAAGCCCCCTGGTTCTTGTGATCCTGAGTCCGATCATATCAGAGTGGTATCAGAGCCTGATCCAAGTTCTTTGGGGTCAACTACGATGAGGCAAGAGGAGTTGGAAGCATTCCGAAGCTTAATGCGAGAAGAATTGAATGTGTTACGGGAGGAGTAGAGCAGATTCCATGCAGAAGCTGAGGTGAACAGAAGAAATTTGAGAGAAGATATTGTTGAAGTCTCTCAACAGCTGGGTAATGAAATTACGGGAATCTTGGAAAAGGCTGAAGGTCAGGAAGGAAGAAGATGGAGGTCTGTAGAAAATTATGGGATGGTGACCATCACTCCAGTTCAAAGTTGCAAAGTTACATCAAGGCTTCAAATGTCAAATTTCCAAAGTATGATGGAGGTAATGATCCAAAAAGATGGATTTTCAAGGCTGATCATTATTTTGTTTTTCATCATATTCCAGAGAATGAAAGAGTAGTTGTAGCTGCCTATTATTTGGAAGATGATGCTTTGGAATGGCTTCGGTGGTTTATCAACCACAACAAATCTACAAGTTGGGATGAGTTTACTGAAGCTTTGCAACAAAAATTTGGACCTAGAGGAGAGGATCCTATGGCCAGTTTGAGTAAACTTAGACAAAATGGTACATTGCAAGAATATCAAACTCAGTTTGAGAAGCTGTTTAATAAGGTAGTTGGGTATCTGAGCATCAATTAAGCAGTTTTCTCCGTGGGTTGAGGGATGATTTGGAGTGGACATTCCTTGAGGCCTGAAACAATCAAAGAAGCTATGGAGTTGGCAAGTTGGCAAGAAAGTAAGCTAGCAATGAGAAAAAAAATGAGACAAATCTTGGGAGAGTGGTAGTTCATACACAAGTAGTGATGGCAATAGGTTTGTGAAGGGAGAAAAGAAAAGATTTATTATTGATGATATTAGTTACATATATATGGGAACATCTAATAAATGGATATTCAATAACCTAAATAGATTAATAGCTAACTAATAAGTCTAACACTCTCCCTAAAGTTAGAACACATATGCATAAATAGACTAATAACACATATATCAATCATGCACAACTTGTTATAAAAAAAAAAGGCTAAATACACTAACACCTAGCAACTTCATGGCCATATTAGCTAGTTGCTCTTAGAACTAAGTGTAGAGAGTAGAGATAACTTCTCTCATCACAATATTACACACATTATGGTAGTCAAACTCAATATGAAGGTCGAATTATTAGCAATGAAGGCAGACGTTCGATTATCACAATGCACAGTCATGGAAACATCTACAAGCAAACCAAGTTCTATCAATAGTGACCTTCTCACACACTATCAGCACCATTAAGCGATACTCGAACTCAACATTGAATCTGGATACAACATTCTGTTTTTTACTTCGCCAAGTAATAAGATTGCTCCTAACATACATGCAACAGCTTGATGTGGACTTTCTATCTCCTCTATCGCCAACATAATCATAACCTGAATAAGCCACAATGTGTAAGTGACCATTCTTTCTGTAAATAAAGCCTTTTCATGGAACATTCTTGATATAGGCCAAAACTTGTAATGTTCCTTACCAATGAACCATTCTAAGTTCATGCATAAACTGACTTAGAAGTTCAACTACATAAGAAAAGTCAAGACATGTGACAGTCAAGTAAATCAACTTCCTAATTAGACGTTTATACTAACCAACATCCTCAAGAGGCTCAGAAGAACTATCCTAGTAAGCAACTCTAATCTATAAGAGTATTCACGGATTTACAACTCAAACCCAATGACTTAAAGTAGATCCAGTACATACTTCCTCCGAAATAATGTCATCCTATCTTTCCTATATTTTCGAGGCAAGCTCAATGCCTCAAAAATACTTGAAATTTCCCAAATCTTTGGTAACAAAATGAGTCCTGAGATACTCCTTGGTATGATTAACTATGAACACCCATCAAGTGACTATATTGGTATCTAGAAGGCAAACAATCAAATCTCAAATACCATGAGACACTAATGTTTTTATTTCATCATCCATTGTTGCCTTCCAATAAAGAAAAAGAAGTGTTTCTTGGTAGTTCTTGAAAATAGACTCTGTATAAATAGACAAATAAAGTCACAAAAAGAAAGTAAAAGGTAATCATAGGACACAAACTGGAAAATAAGATAAATTGTGGCAGAATGCTTATCCTTCTGTATAACAATAGGTACATCAAGATCTGAGGTAGAGCCAAAGGTGGCTCCTAATGACAACAATAAATCTACAAAGAACAAGGTAAATTTTGTTCTACAACAGGAGAACTATCATCATCTGTGGTTGAATATGCAAAAAATGGAGGTAATGGAACAATATCCAAAGGAGAATCAACAAAACGATGTGGATTTGAAAAATGTGACATCTATCGAAATAATGTAACAACGACCGAATGGATGAAAACATCGATACTCAGTCTGAGTCCTTGAGTATCCAATAAAACACATTTAATGGGCCAAAGAGATAATTTGTCAAGACCTGTAGACAAATCCAAAACAAAAGCAACACATCAAAATACTCTAAGAGGCAAAGAGAATAACTCATTCTCAGGTTGCAATCGCCAACCAAAAGGAGTAAACAACATTCCATTGATAAAATAAGAAGTAGTAAGAACAACATTTGACCACAAGTACTTTGAAATATACATCTGCAACATGATAGTACGTGTAATATCCAGAATATATCGATATTTACGCTCAGTCACACCATTTTATTAAGATGTACGAGGACAAGTGATTTGATGAAAAACACCAAGAGTGGCACAATAATTTTAAAGTTAAATTTGAACAAATTCAAATGCATCATCGAAAAATTTTAGGAGTAACAGCAAACTGATTTATTATTTCTACAAAAAAAAATGACTACATTGAGGACTTGAACATGATTCCAATGAAGATAAACCCAAGATGTCTGTGAAAAGTCATCAACAAATACAATGTAAAACCTATGACTAGACACAGACGACACTCTCACAAGACCAGACATCGCAAAAAATCAACTCTCACAGATTCTCACTAATAGTAAGACTAAGACGCCTATAAATAACATGGTGATATTTACATGACAAACAAACAAAAGGACTTACATAGTTAAAGGTAAAGCCAACTAAAGTTTACAATAAGACGGATGATCAAGTCAAAAGTGCCACAATAATGACGACTCCTATGTAGATACAAGAGATATTAATCTCCAAGATACAAGACGGGTGACCCAAACTAATCTCTTCTCCGTCTACAAATCCTGAAAGGTACAATGAAAATAGAAACGAATCATAAAATAGTATAAATGTTTTCTAATGGAACTAATGGACAGAATATCCATGGAACTTTGTCGAGAGGAGGTTCTAACAACACCTCTCGACAACACCTTTCCTGATCACTAGACAAGTACAACCATCAACAATGGAAATAGAATGGATATACTAAGAAATTCAGGTAAAAAAGTCTAATGTACATGATATATATGAGAGATAGCACCAAAAACAATCCCTAAGAGCTAGTAAGCCACTAGTACCTGTGGTAGAAGCATGTGATGTTGTAATAGAGAGCTGATTGACTTGCAACTACATAAACATACTGTCTCAGTAGGCTAATCTATAGGTGATGTAGTAGTGGAAATCTCTGTAGTAGAATGAGCATAAGAGATATTCATTGGCATAAGAGATGTCCACGAACTTGCCAAACTTTACCCAACACCTATCAGAACAGTGGCCAACAACAGTCAGGCACTAGCAGCGGAGAAGAGACTTCAGGCGCCAACGACAGAGAAGAGACTTTAGGCACCAACGATGGAGGAGAGAAACTTCAGGCGCCAACGACAGAGAAGTGACTTCAAGCACCGACGATGGAGAAGAAAGACTTTAGGCACCAACGACGGAGAAGAGTCTTCAGGAACCAACGATGGAGAAGAGACTTCAGGAACCGACGATAGAGAAGAGACTTCAAACACCGATGACGAAGAAGAGACTTCAGGCGCCGACAATGGAGGAGAGACAACAGAATGATAAAGAATGCTCCTATTCCTGTAAGAAGAATGACACCAGAACAGTATGAAGAAAGGAAAGCTAAAGGATTGTGTTTTAACTGTGATGAAAAATGGGAGAAGGGCCACAAGGGCCAAGGACGCAAAATTTTCATGTTACAAATACAGCCTGATGAAGAAAATGATGAAGAGCAAGAAGAAATTGTTGCTGCTGAGGAGTTGGGAATTTCAGTACAACCTTATGGGGTCAGATGTGATCTGAAACTATGAGAATTCAAGCATTGTTGCATGGAAGGTTAGTGACTATATTGTTAGATTCTAGTAGTACACACAGTTTCTTAGACCCTCGAATCATGAAAAAGGTGGGGTTGAAGCTACAAAAGGAGGATAGAATGGTAGCTACTGGAGAAAAAACAAATTCCGCTGGGATATATAAAGGTGTTCAATTACAATTCCAGGGGTTAGAATTTGTTTGGGATTTTTTTCACGCTACCATTGGGAGGGTGTAATGTGGTACTTGGAGTTGATTGGTTGGGTGAGTTGAATACAATTCATTGGAATATTATAAAAACAATATATGAAATTCTTCTGGGAAGGCAAGGAATGGTTTATCAGAGAAATGCGGAATGAGGAGTTATTGCATCCAGAAGGTGATAAAGTGGGAAAGGAGATTAGGAATGCCAAATCCATTTTCCTGATACAGTTGATTCAAAAGGAAGATGAGCTACAGTCGTATGCAGTGGATGTTGCTCTGGGCTTAGATCAGAAATCTCCTGTGACTAAGTTACTACTTGAATTCAGTGACATTTTTCAAGAGCCCACAGAGATGCCACCACATAGACCTGAATTTGATCATAGAATTCCCTTGATTGATGAGAATAAGCCTATATCATGTCCACCATATAGGCATCCTCCTTATCAGAAGATGGTTACAAAGCAGACATTAAGAAAAGAGTTGCAAAGAGGTTTAATCAGGCCCAACTCAAGCCCTCATGCTTCACCAGTCTTGTTAGTGAAAAAAGTAGACAATTCATGGAAAATGTGCAATGATTACAGAGCCTTGAATGAGAATACAATCAAAGATAAGTACCCTATTCCTATCATTGATGAATTGCTTGATGAACTTCAAGGATCTAAGTTCTATTCTAAACTAGATTTAGTCATGCCTTTTGGTCTTACTAATGCTCCTACCACTTTTCAAAGTTTGATGAATGAATTATTCAAACCATTCTTGCGAAAATTTGTGGTAGTATTCTTTGATGATATACTAGTTTACAGCTCATGTTTAGAGAAGCATTTGCAACATCTTAGAGAGGTCTTTGAAGCATTGAGATTTAATAAATTGTTGGCCAAGCTTTCTAAATGTAAGTTTGCTGTCACTGAAATGGAGTATCTTG
This sequence comes from Posidonia australis, assembly GCA_024699735.1. Lineage (NCBI taxonomy): Eukaryota > Viridiplantae > Streptophyta > Magnoliopsida > Alismatales > Posidoniaceae > Posidonia > Posidonia australis. The sequence goes on along the minus strand of JAMKQA010250026.1, from coordinate 7,036 downwards.
GCCATGTAATTATTGAAGAGGGAGTAGCAATAGACAAGAAGAACGTACAGGCTGTGGTTAATTGGCCCATACCAGGAAATTTGAAAGCTCTGTGATGGTTTTTTGGACTTGGCTGGCTATTATAGAAGATCCATTTGTCAATATGGAGTGTTGAAGAAGGATGCATTTCATTGGTCTGGAGAAACTGAAGTTGCTTTCAATAAATTGAAAGTTGCTATTACTACTGCTCCTGTATTAGCAATGCCAGATTTTTCTTTGCCTTTTGCAGTGGAATGTGATGCCAGTGGTTTGGGATTGGGAGCAGTACTAATACAACAAGGCTGGCCTATTGCATATTTGAGTAAGGTTTTCAAGGGAAAGAATGTAGTTATGTCCACTTATGAGAGAGATGGAGGCTATATTAGTAGCGCTATTCATAAATGGAGACCTTATCTGCTGTGCCAGCCATTTATCATTAGAACAGATCATCATAGTTTAAAACACTTATTGGAGCAGAAGATTCATACACCTGCTCGGCATAAGTGGTTGCTTAAACTATTGGGATTGAATTTCAAAGTTGAATATAAAGAAGAAACGAGTAATAGGGCAGCTGATGCTTCATCAAGACTTTCAGAATATTCACGGTTATCTGCTGTTTCTACTGTTATGGCTGATTGGTTCAAGGATGTAAGAAGGGGAAGGATGGGAAGTTAGATAAAAATAAATATGATTTGAAAGGAGGAGTGTTATATTATAAAGGCAGAATAGTTTTGAAGAGATATTCAGATTTGGCTCAGAAGATATTGAAAGAAATGTATGATACTTGAACAGCATGTCATTCTGGGGTACATAAAACATTAAAAAGATTGAAGACATGTTTCTATTGGAAACATATGACTACAGGTGTGAAGGAATATATCTGGACTAGTGATGCATGTCAGAAATGTAAGTCTGAAACAGAAGCATGACCAGGATGTCTCCAGCCTTTGCCTATCCATGAAATTGTGTGGGAACAAGTCTCTATGGATTTTATAGAAGGGTTGCCAACTCTCGATGAAAATCTGTCATACTAGCAGTGGTGGATAGACTTACTAACTACAGTCTTTTTGCTGGACTCAACCATCCTTATACAGCTAAGTCTGTGGCCCAAAAAGTTTATGGAAAAAGTAGTGAAGTTACATGGCATGCCTAAATCAATTGTGAGTGACAGAGATGTAGTGTTCACAAGTTTATTTTGGCAATAGTTGTTTAGAATGGAAGCCAGTGAACTGAAGATGTCTTCTTCCAATCATCCACAATCAGATCGTCAAACTGAAGTGGTGAATAGGTGTTTGGATGCATACTTGAGGTGCTTTTTTAACTCACAACGGAAAGAGTGGTTGTCCTATTTACCATGGGCTGAATACGGGTTTAATACTAATTGGCATTCAGCTACTGGAACATCGCCTTACAAAGCAGTTTATGGTAGACCTCCACCAACTCTTCTGACATACGTTCCAGGTACAACCAAGGTACAAATAGTGGAGGAAGCATTAAGAGAGAGAGATGCAGCATTGAAGGAATCAAAGATAAGGTTAACTCAGGCTCACCATAGGATGAAGCAGTATGCTGTTAAACATAGGTCTGAGAGTTTTGTTGAAGGTGATTGGGTCTTTCTGAAATTGCAGCCATACAGGCAAGGTTCTATGGTGTGTCGACCTAACCAGAAGCTAAGCTCGAAATACATTGGTCCTTATCAGGTTTTGAAGAAGATTGGGCAGGTTGCTTATAAATTGCACTTACCAGCCGGCTCTAAAATACATCCAGTGTTCCATGTGTCTCAGCTGAAAAAGAAACATGGACAGGCTGTTGAGGAGGAATTGCCTAATGGAGACATTACAGAAGAGCTGAATGTTAATGTTCCACAAGCAGTTCTGGGGAGAAGGATGATTAACAAGGATAATAGAGCAGTTACACAGGTCCTGATTCAGTGGAAGCAAAGAGATGTTAAAGATGCCACTTGGGAAGACTATTATACATTCATAGAAGCATTTCCTTCATTCAACCTTGAGGGCAAGGTTTGAATTAGAGGGAGGGGTTTGCTAGGTGTCTTCTGTAATTGTATAGATTGTAAGTGTAGTTGGGTTGAGTGTGCCCAGAACCGGATTACCAATTGATTGTTAGTTGTGGTTGTTACTGACGGAAATAACAGAATTGCTATTCTGTTAACTGTAATGTTGGGTTCTCCCTATAAATAAGCAACGAGGGCCATTCCAACCAGACCAATCCCAATCCCAATCCCTCCGGTTCTTGTGATCCTGAGTCCGATCATATCATGTATGTACGATTGGAGTACTCAAAATAGAGTCAAGAGTATCTACCATATACTATTTGCTTATGAGAGAAAAGGATATCATATATGCTAAATGCAATGAGGGATTAGAATTCCAATTTTTCCTTTTTTCATCTTTTTTTGAGTTTATTCTATTTTTTTAATCTCATCTATTATATATTGTTTGGTTATAATATTGTTTGGTTAGGAAACAGAAAGAGATGATATATGCTAAAAGCACTAAAGGATCAAAATTCGTCACTTATAATATTTGCATTTTCATTCCACAATTTCCTTAGTTAAATGCCTTTATCATACCACATGAATAGATATTTATATCAAATCTTTGGATCATTATACAAAAAAATTATATGATCTTAGTTTTTTTTCAACCTGCCATCCTGCAGGGTTTTTTTCTTGTACAAAACTAAACCCAGACCCTCTTCTCCAGCAGCATTGGCCCCTACTTGAGTATAGCACACTAGCTAAAAAAACTCAAAATGTATTCTTATTGGGCGGTCTTCGTAACACATGCAAAGGACCAGAGAATGATGGAGAATGCATATAACTTTGTATGGTGATACCACAACACGAAAAATATAAAAGCATTAACATAGTACACAAATTACTGAGAACACAGAAAACAGAGCACATTAAATGTGATGCTCCTTACCAAATTTTAGGCAGTTAAGTGATGCAATGCAGTGCAAAATATTCATAAACATTTAAAAATCCCTTGATGAAGACGGCAATTTGTAAATATATTGATTAGCACTATCCCATTTTTGTTTGTATCTTAAATAATGAGAACATGAATGTTATTGCATTAGAAAAAGAAAACTCAGGTTCAACTAAATGTACATCAGCAGAGCTCCATCATATTACCAAGACAACATTCACTGGATAAGAATTAACCGTTCTTTTTGGGAAAGGTGGGACAACCGACAAACATCATGGTTCACAGAGTGTAATATTCACTATTAACTTTATTATTTATTTTTTTGAAAATTTCTTTATTTGATCTCCTTATACACCGGAGGAAAAAACACATGCAGTGGCAAAGAGCGAAAAAACAAATAAGACAATTGTGGGGAGCATGGTCTCAACGGGAGATAGGATGGCAAGGTCATTTCAAATGAGCAAGATGAACGGAGAGTCAAGCCCCTTGCCTAGCTCTGAAAGAATGGGACCTAGATATATGCCAGGAATTTTCATTACCATAACTACTAGTCCCAGTAATTAAATGAAAATTTGACACTGACAACAGAGAGCTGTAGCAAAAATAAAAAGAATATTCCAAATGGTTGTAATATGATTAAAAAAACTATATGGCATCTTAAGCATAGGAAGAGTCAAAATCACTGAGTAAAATGAATGTACATACTTTTGCTGTATATTCTTTTTGTTTACTGCAATCTTGCTCAACAAAAGTAGATCCCATGCTACCAAGCTTTTTCATATCTTCATGGGGAGACTGAGAATTCTCGTTAATATTATCAGAAGAGTTCCTGTTATCCTGTCGCTGAGTGAATGAATTCCCAAGTGGGCAGGCCATTTCAGAATCATTCAATTTTCTTTTATTACTGTCCATTCCCCTAGGTGTCAGGAGGGATTCAATATTAACAGCATCACATTTGCCAAGAGTTGAATCATGGGCTGCATTTAGACCACATTGACCTTCACTAAGAGCATCTGCAATCTTAGACGCGCTATAGCCACTCCTGGTCTTTGGAAGTACCATGGGAGCAGCCATGTAAACAGAATCTTTAAGCCATCTTGCTAGCTTTAATACCTTGTTAGGGGGCAAGGTATTTGGTTCACCCTGCGTAAGTCGACCATTAGACAAGGCAACAAATAAACTTCCAAATAGCAGAACCGTAGATTACAGAGTCTCTCATGAATAATACCACTATAGCTGCTTCTAAGGAATCAGCTGAGATGCCTATCTCTAATGCAACATCATTAATTTTTATTTTTCCTTTCTCGATCAACTGCAAAACTAACAAGAGTAAGAGATTAATAATAAAACTAAAGGTTATGGGTGAGGTAGAGTTCATAACACAAAAAGTACCTTCTTGAGAATACACATGCACTTAGAATAAATAGACGGATCATCAGTGAATGCATTCTCATTCTCCAGATCAATTGTCTGCATGTTCTCATTCAGCTTAGCATCAGCACCATCTTGTATGAGTTTAACTTCTAAAGTGTCTTGCTCCAGCGGCTTCTCATTCTTAACAATAACATCAGAAATCACATCTATGTTAGGCTCAAAAACAGTTTTACTGCATGTCAACCTTAACTCGGTTATCTTATTAACCGATGATATCATTGTTAGGCAATTGTCTTCCAAAGAACCGTTATCAGTACTCACAGCGATGTTTTCCACATGCTGAGCGGAAGTTATATCTTGTAACATAGAGTGTTTTGAGCAAAATACGCGCAATTCTACCTATTCAAATGGCAAAGATAAGTGGAATGTAGTACTACAACAACATAAGATAGACATAATAAGAATATAAAAATCAATATGATACGAAAAACTTACGTTATTGCAACCAACCTTCCCCCAGATTTCCATTCTGTGATTTGACTCCCTTGCACAAATTGGATGAAAAGATGCTCTACAAGTTCCTAAACAGTTATATAAGACCATTAGTGCTAAGTATATAAGTTTTTGTACAGCAAGGTTTTAGTTTATAAATGATCAATCGTATAATTTCTTGTAAAAATGTATAAGCAATAGTAACTGATTAAAACTGAAAAACTAACTGGTAAACAAGGGATCAGAGATATCTAATGAACACTTTTTTTCTAACAGTTGAGGATATCACAGAATATTAAAGGTAGTTCTTCAAAAAAAAAAATATTAAAGGTCTGGTAGGTGACTTCAAATACATGACAGAGTTTGAGAAGAGAACATCCCAGAAAAATGGCTCCTTCATATGTAAGGTACACATAGTGAAAAACTCTAGAAAAACAATTAGACTTTTCCATGACCTAATTGCTCTTCATGATGGAAGGTCCTATAAGTTAGACACTTTTGTCAAATATGGCCAACAAGGAGAAAAGATGTAAGATAAGCAGACATAATGAGCTTTTACTTCAGGGGTATGACTTAATGATAGCAATATGTTGCTATTTTGGACAATACAAGAACAAACAACATGCACAATTCAAAAGTTCAGGGTACCTAGATTGTTGAAAAAGGAAAAATAACATATGTTTCTCCTTGAAAACACTAAACAACTGTGATAATAATTTTCTGCAAATGATAACAGGGTCAAGGTATTGAAAGTATTTTCAGTTACATTATCTTTTTATTGAGCAGTATCAGTTATAGTATTGTTTTAACCAAAAAAATTCATTCATTAATGATGGATATTTAAAACAAAAGGAAAGCAACCTACAACAAGTGACAAACCCATTTCAACCCAGAATTCCACTAACAAAATAGTCCCTTCCAAGAATCCCATGTAAAACTGTGTTATTAAACCAATCAAAAATATCAAATGAATGAACAAATTCGCTCCATCATTCAACATAAAGCTGAGATTAGAACCCCTTCAAGAATCTCACATGCAACTGTGTTACTGAATTAGCCCAAAATATCAAATCAACCAATGACATTGCACCATCCCATTGTAGAGCTGAGGATGAACCCTCTCTCAACCCCAGCTATTCAGTACAAAAGAATATTCATTTAAAAATCTCATACGAAACTTGCTACTCCACTAGTTCAATGTATAAAAATCAACCAACAGCAAATCAATCATAGAGCCGTCAATGAGGAATCTGAGAAGAAATGATTTTGGTCAACCTATCCAAAATATCAGATCAACAAATGACTTTGCACCTGCACCACCATCCCCATCGTAAAGCCGAGGATGAAACCTCCCCCCCCCCCGCCCCCCCCACACTCTGCAACCCACAACACACACACACATGAACACCAGTCATCAGGTCTCCTATCCAAATAGTTTCCATCTTCCAGGAATCTCACATGAAATCCTGCTATTCAACCATCCAATATGCCAAATACAGCTATCAACCTATGACCATACATCTAAAGCTGTGAATGATGAAAAAGCATTCAACATGCAGTAATGCACCTCATTACCCACTTTCCCTGAAAGATAGCCGTATATCAGATAAAACACCTAGAAAATGTAACCATTTTTTGAGTGAGAGAGATGCAGAAGGGAATGGTAAATGGAACTCATATTCCTTAGATTTTGCTTCAACAATTGGGAAGTAGAAGGCAACCCAAGACCAAAATTCTACTTTTGAAATACTAAGCAAAATACCAAAGGTGTTAAGAAGCATTCAATTTGACAGCGAAAAGACATCAAACAGTTCAGCTCAGAATTTTTTCCAACTCGTAATGTTGTCATCAACAACATTTTTCTAGCTCAAGTGTAATAACACAATGAATTCTTGTAAGGGATGATGGCCATTTTTCCCCCATACAAAACAATGCCCCTACACCTAAAGTATGGCAATTTCCCAAAACCATAATGCATCCTCATTACACTAGCACTATTCGATATGCCAAGCAAGTTGCTTGCATTTCATGATGGAAGATGTTTGAATGCTGTCCATACAAGCCACTAAGGATATGTATGAGCGTTTTTGAACATGTTGTTCGTGACCCTCCAATAAAAGTCTTCACACATCTTTTGAAATGAAAGATTTCTATGAAAAGCATCCTGCTACATCATTGCTTCTGATCACTACCTCTCACAA
>JAMKQA010250024.1:0-13614 GCA_024699735.1 Posidonia australis | reverse complement strand
GAGGTGGTGGTGTAGGGGTAGGTAACAACCCATCAGATATGTGAGGAGAGGGCAGTGGAGAAGGAGATGAGGAATGCCTCATCCAAACATTTTTACCATCTTTCCACTGGGATTTGAAATTTTGTTGGTGTTTTCCTCTAGATGTTCCTCTCCAGTTCTTTTTGAAAGGTTTCCTGACAGGATTAATGGTCCTAGCAGCAGAGACCTGGGAATTTTGTTTGGGCCATTCAGGAAATCTTTTTTGGGGAGGGGGAGGAGAGGATGAGGCACAAATGTCCCAACTAATACTATATTTAATGGGATATACAGTTTTCCCATAGCTATAGAATCTCACATTTGGAAGTTCCTTTCCTGGGAACATCTTAACCCTAACTCTGGCAAACCCCAGAAACTTTACCCTATCAATAGTAAGATCCACCTCTACAAGTTCAGCAAAATCAGAGGTCAGTCGATGAAAAATCTCAACACACCATAAATGGTGTGGAATGCCTTCCAATCGAATCCAAGTCCCTTCTTCCTTAAGGGATAATACAGCATTTGCACTGGGAGACCAGTGAGCAAATGAGGCAGAAAGAGAATGGAGGGAAGATCCAAATCTATTGAGAATATCATTTTTATCTTTAATGGATGGAAATTTCAGTAGAAATTTCCCCTGTGAGAAATCAGTGATGTCGATTTTAATCTGGGGGGGCCAGCTAGTGAGAATGTGTTGAGATAATACTTCCAGAGTAAGACGGGAGGAAGGGTCTGTGACAATGGCACAGTAGGAGTAATAAATGGAAAGATCACAGGAAGCATTTGTAGGGTATATGGTAATCGAGTTCTGTGGGGACAGCCCAGCCATGGAAGATGTACCACAGTGATCCTGGAAGAAATCACAAATAGGTACTAAATGAGAATGTGATTTACATCTATAGCATGTCCCAGAGAATCTACAGTTGCTTTTTGTGTGTCCACGCAGTCCACACAAAAAGCACCGATTATTAAGCCTACAAAAACGTACCAGAGAAGAGTCAGGGTTTTTCTTCTTCTCCACCTGAGTCCACCCCAGAGAATTGAGGATACAGTCTAGGGTATCGCCAGAGGAAGAAGGGGAAAGAGAGGGGTTCAAAACATCAAAACGCGATCCGCCTTCCCCAAAATCAGAAAGAAAATCACCTCTGACAGGCGAGATATCTGCCGCAGAGTCTAATGTCAGAAATTTCGGCGACATGTCAGAGATATAAGGGGTATTTTCGTTCCCAGGCAGAGACTCTCTCTCTGCATTTAAAACCGACTCGACGTGAAGAGGGGAAAGTGCTGTCAAGACAGGCATTTCGTCTGCCAGGCACAACTCCCCAGGACCCACCAACTCAGCGGGAAGAGGAGGGAAATTAGAAGGAGAAAAATCGCTCCCTGAAATTACAGGAAGGCCCTCATCCAATTCTCTGTGAGAATTTAAAATATCACTAATAACAAGAGGGCAAAACTGGGAATATCCCCACACAGAAAAAGAGGTGTCTGTAGAGCTTGGCGTGCCTGCCACGATGGCAGGCGCCTCCCTCCTCCGACCCACCGGAAGTTGCAGAGGCCTCGCCGGAGCGGCAAGCATGAAAGGGTCCAAACTCACTATATGCCGGGGAGACGAGTCAGATCCCAGAGCACAAATGGGAAAAAATTCCCCAGCCGAACAAAAAACCACTGGTAATCCAAACTCATCATAAAAATCACAACGAATAAAATCAAAACATCGCATGATCTCAGATCCATAATCCAAAATAACAGAACAGTCAAGAAAACACGATGCCAAACAGAGAGAGCAACCCAGAGGAATGGATCTGCAAATAAAACTAGCATCCACAACAATAGACCCATGCCAAGCTCCAGGAAAGCTCAGACCAGGGGCAAAACCACAAAATATGACCGATAATCCAGATCTAGAGAATCTAGGGTTATCGGCAAGGGTTCGTCTCCGAGAGGAGTCAGAGGGAGCAGAACCCTCCAGCGCCGATCCACAGAGAGGAACAAAAGCCTTCCTCTTCCGATTGCCCCTAACTGGGCAGATCAGAGAGGGAGGAAGGTTAGGGGTTACCATCCGAGAAGACGCCACCTTAGATCCAGCCTGATCTTCCCGATCTCGCCCCGGCACCGCCTTCCGAGAGCGAAGGAAGTAGGGCTCCCTGCGCCCCTGAGGCATCCCACATGCCGCCATCAGGAGGGGCAACGAAGAGTGGAAGAGATCGAGGGGCAAATTCAGATGATCTCAGAGAACTTTGAGGTTTTCACAGATAATCGCCAGAGCAAGCTACAGTATTTTTTCGCCAATTTTTTGTCATTTTGATCATCGATTTTGTATCTGTACCTTGTAAAGCGGGTGCTTCTTTGTACATATATAGTGCAGTAAATATTAAGGATGTTCATGAATCGACGTACGTATTTTTCACAACATTGGTAGGTGTTGGCTTTGAGATTGCCATAGTCCAAGAAGAAACTCATGAAACTCTACTTGTTGGCCAGCTGCCATGCCAGATTCACCTTACCACCGTTCACACCTTCAACCCGGTTGGCAACCTCTTCCATGTTAATGATAGAATTTTAAGGTAAATATCAACAATAATATAATTATATTTAAAATAAATTGAATAAAAATAGTGAATAATAAACAATAAAAAGAAGAACAAAAAAATTTTTAGCTTTAGACGAAAATCTCGTAACTTGCAAAAAAAAATCTACCCTCAGGCATAAAGATTTTCCAATTCCTTTCCAAAGATACGACGTTGAGATCTCTAAAGTTGTAGGCTCTGTGAAATCTATACTATAGTGCTAGATGCTAGAGAAAAATGAAATATGGAAGAAGGAGAAGCTTAAGAGTTTTTGTCCTTTCTTTTCTTTTCCAAAACTCAATAATCAAAATATATAAAGGAAAGAACACACGTTGTGGTGAAAATCTGTTTCCACAATTTAAGGCACGATTCTCACATTAAGAAATAATATAATAATAGAATAAAAATATATTTTAAAAGATATTTTGAATTCCATGGAATAAAGATATATTAAATTTAATAAATAATATTTTCCAACAATGCTTGCGGAACTTGTCTTGCTCACTCGCAATGAAGAAGCTACATTATCACAAAGTGGGTCATATGATCCACTTAAATTATAAGAAACTCCTTTAACTATTATGTTTTAAAAAAAATTTGCACTACTTTAACAAACTACAATGACCCATCTCACCTGCCACTTCAACAAACTTCTCATTTTATAAAAATCACAATATAGAAGTTAAAAGCATGAATACAATGTTTCAAGAATCAAGGAGACCACAACGTGGCCAAGAAAAGAATATGAATCTTCATCATTTTCAATTTAATATTTTCAACATAGTGATTAATTTGTTGATCAATGCATGAGCTCAATGATTGCTTTAGTGAGAGTAACACAGAATTGCTTTTATGCATTGTATATCTTGATCTAAATGGTAATTTTACCTATTTTGATAAAGACAATTTGATTAAACTTGCACAACTTTTTTTTGAAAACGGTAATATAATATTAAGTTTCCCTTAGCTATGTAAACCATCACCAATGAATCAAGATGTCCAAAATTTATTACAGAAAGTTCTAAAACAGAGAGTTCCAATCAAATGAAACAAAATAGTGTATCTGTAGGAGACCATAAAAACTCCTCGTTCTCTCTCACAACTATGGCAAAACGAAGCTACGTAATGTATTGATAATCAAGAACACTATCAAACTACTGCTATATCCTCTGCAGAACTTGGCATATTAGAGGTAGCATCAGTAGACGGTGGCTGGAGAGCCTTATGGAGTCCCATGGAGGAAGTGGAATTATTTGGGGCTTGTTTCATGATCCATGCATGATGCATAGAGGAGATAGATTGTAAAAGTTCTTCCCTCTTGAAAGCTATTGCAAAATTTTCTATCCAATGATGCATTAGAGAGATAATATCATAAATAATTGCTAAGTGAGATTTACTGCAGTCTCTAAAAATTCTACTGTTACGTTCCAGCCAAATTAACCAAAAAATGACTTGTATTAGAGCAACTCAACCATGCTTGGTAAGATTAAATTTAAGCATTGGTGTTAAATTAAACAAGTTAGCAATTTCGAAGTACCTAGGGTACATAGAAGAGGATATGAAGAAATTCCATATAGGCCATATAAAAGAGCAATGAATAAATAGGTGGGTGTTGGTTTCTCTATGCATTTTCCATAGAAAACAAATTTCGGAGCCCTTCCACCCTCTTTTAGATAGATTCTCCTTTGTTAAAATTTTGTTGTTTAATACCATCCATGAGAAAAGTTTAATTTTTCAAGGTGCCTAGCTTTTCCAGATATTCCAATATAAAGGGAATTTGATGCTTCCATCATTTAGGACTCTATAGCAAGAGTTAACTGTAAAAATGTTATCTTTGGTTGGCCTCCATACCAGGATGTCCCCACCAGGCATTAAGATAATGTCTTGTAATAAATCTGCCAACATATGTGCTTGTGATTGAATGATTATTTGATCACCTAATAATACCTTGGATTGATCAAAAAGTTTACTGAAATCAGTCCTAAATAGGTCAACAATTTGCTTGACTGTAGCTTTCTTATACTTTGCTACAGAATATAACTTAAGGTACTTGAATTTTAACTTTTCTCCATTCCACCACTAATTTTCCCAAAACAGAACATTATTACCACTGTTTACTTGGAAAGAAGTAAAGCAATTGATGATTTCAAAACATGCCTTAATATTTTGCCATAGAGGAGAATAATTATTTGCGGAGGAATTTAACAGAGCAATAGGCCATGATTTATATAGATATCTGGCCTTTATAAGTTCTTTCTATTTCAATTTTTTGTGCTCAGAAAGTAGTTGCCATAGCAACTTATCTTTCAGAGCATAATTAAAATTTCTTAAGTTTGTAATCCCCCAATCTTTTTGTATCTTTGATCTACATAGGGTTGTCCAATTAACTTAGTGGAGGCCTTTACCATTAGAAGAGAAAGAGTTCCAAAGAAATCTACTTCTAATCTTATCAATTTCCTTCTCCACCTTTACAGGTAAATGAAGTACTGATAAGTAATATGTAGGGATGCGGAGAGCACTGAGTTTATCAAAGTCAGGCGACCACCTAAAGATAAATATTTTGCTTTCCAAAGAGAGAGTTTGTTGGAAATTTTCTCAATAACTGGGGTCTAGTCTCTAAAGGTGGCCTTCCTATAGTGTAAGGGTATCCAAGGTACATGATAGGTAAGTCAGCAACCCCACAACCCAAGATATTGCAAGAGTTGATTATCGATTGCTGGCTCACTTCAATACCTGTGAGTGAAGACTTATGGAAGTTTATTTTTAGTCCAGAGCAGGATTAGAAGCAACATAATATCCTTTTAATGTTAATCATGTTTTCCTCACTGGCATAAAGAAACAATCAAGTGTTATCTGCATATTGAATATTGACCATAGTAGGACTCTCATGTGGGAATTGGATACCAGAGATGAGATTGTTATTCAGTGCCAGCTTTAACATGCAATTCAAAATATGTGTGACAATAATAAATAAAAGAGGGGATAGCGGGTCTCCTTGCCTTAACCCATTGGTTGCTTCAAAGAAACCCTTGGGGGAACCATTGACCAAAATAGAAAATTTGATGGTGCTGATACACATCCTAACCCAGGAAATCCATTTAGACCCAAATCCTAGCCCATTGAGGGAGTCTAGCAAGAATTCCCAGTTTATATTATTAAAGGCTTTTTCAAAGTCCAATTTTAGGATGTATCCAAGGATGTTTGTAGTTTTCATGTAATGTAGAGTTTCTTGTGTAACTAGGAAACAATCTCCAATGAATCTTCCTGCAAGGAATGCACATTGAGATTGATCAATTACCTCATTCAAAAGTGGAGTAAGCCTAGTTGCCAATGTTTTAGTAATTATTTTATATATACTGTTCGCTAGACTGATTGGCCTAAAGTCTTTAATGTATTGAGCACCATTCTTCTTGGGAATTAAAGCGATAAATGTTTGATTAATGGGTGCTAAGAACTCAGGATCACTAGAGGAATAAAGGTACTAGAAGATATTGAGAATATCAAATTTTAATAGGTCCCAAAAATGATGATAGAAAGTTAAGGGAAAGCCATCAGGTCCTGGGGCTTTGTCTCCAGGTAGGCTAAACACATTCCTTTTAATCTCCTCAATTGTAAAAGGCTCTTCTAGTAATTCAGGGTGTGAAATCTTTTGAGGGAATAAGCTATCCCAATTGATAGAGGCCTTGAACCTTTTTTCCTTGTTAAATTGCCAAGTGAAGTGCCTTTCTATCTCTTTACAAATTGCTTGGGGTGAATAAATCAGGGTTTCATTTATATTCAATGAAGCAATGGAGTTGACCCTCCTATGACATTTGACCATGTTGTGGAAAAAGGCTGTATTTAAATCACCCTCTTTGAGCAATTGTATTCTAGATTTTTGCTCCTAGTAAGTTTCCTGTTCCTTTAACAAGGAGATATGTTCTGCTCTTAAACCTTTTTCTCTTCCCAAATCTCATCACTAGGTACAGTACATTCAGCTAGAGCATCAATGTATTCTATTTGTGATTCTATAGATAATAATTTGTTTTTTCTCTCCTCCCTGATTGGACCTATCTAATTTTTGATATGCTGTTTAAGATTTTTGAGCCTATATGCAAAAACAACTATGGGAGAATGTGAAGAGCAAATATAAGTGGATTTATGCCAACAATCCAGTAAGAATTGTTCAAATCCATCGATATAAAACCAAGATTTATAAAATCTAAATGGGAAGGGACCCCAGTCAAGTGGGATTGTATCGAGAATGATGGGGATATGGTCCAATACCACCCTGGCCTTTCCAGAGCAAAAAACATGAGGAAATTTGACCGACCAGTCTATAGAGATGAGGAATCGGTCAAGTTTGACCATAGTTGGATGTGATTGGAAATTGGACCAGGTGAAAGAGTAATTATTGGGGGATAAGTCCATCCAGAAGTTATTTTCAATAAACTCATTGAAAGTTCTCATAGAAGAAGTGATTCCAAACCTAGAAGAGTGTTCATAAGAGTATCTAGTTACATTAAAATCACCATCAATAACCCAATTGTTGTTAACCAGATTGCTGAGGTTGTTCATTTCCTCAATGAAGTCCTGTTTTAAATTGGACTCATAGGGACCATATACTCCTGTAAGCCACCATTCAAATTCATCCATACAGTTTTTGAAATTTAGAGAGAAGCTATAAATGGTAGGTATAGTATTACTTAGCTCAAAAAATTTGTCATCCCAACCTATGAGAATGCCTCCTAAGGCACCCATAGAGGGCAGATGGGATCATACATTGATTTTCCCTCCTCCTAGGGATCTAAGTGTACCTGGGGAAAATGTTTCCTCCTTAGTTTCACTTAGAATTATAATGTCACACTTATTAGATCTGATAAAATTACGTATTGCTCTTTTCTTTCCACTTGTCCCTAAATCTCTTATGTTTCATGCTACAATAATCATTAAGCACTGGGGGACAAACGAAGAAAAGTGAATTTCTCAACTGTATTAGTGCAATCATCTAGATTAATGTGTGACAGACCCTGATCTTTCCTGACCAGGTTGAAGAAGCTATTAGTTTCTTCCAGGGAATTAAGAGAAAAACCAATTTTACCACAGAAGGACTGAAATTGTTCATAAGAATCCCAGTTAAGGGAATCATTCATTAAAGTGTCAGTGTCTATAATGTCTATTATGCTATCAAGAGAAGAGGCAATAGAGGATGCATAATTGTTTACAGAATTGACATTATACTGAGTAGTAATTCTTATGGTAATGGAATTGATATTACTTGGGGCATGCACAGGGGTAGCTGGGTGAGATGTGTGATTCTCAGTATTTAAATTGCCCAAGTCATCTTTCTCTAGACAGTCAAAAATCACCAACACTTTCTTGAACTTGGCCATGGAGATGTTTCGTGCCTTTATCTCTGCCTCCACGAATTTAAATGTTTCAGTTGCTGCTTGATTCTCCACTACTTGAGGAGAGATTGTAGGGGTCCTTTCAGTAGAGAGAGTGGGTGAAGCACTGCAAAATTTTCCAGAGGATGATAGGGAGGGGGTAGGTAAAAGACCTGCAGTACTAGAAGATGGGATGAACTGAGAGGCGGGACTAGAGGATCTCGTCCAGACATTCTTCTCGCTCCTGGAGTCCACCCTTTGCACCTCTCCAACCCTTATTGTTCTTAAATGGTTTTCTAGTGGGGTTTAGGCCTCTAGGTTCAGAAGAGGCTAAGGGTGATTGCTTGGGCCAAGCAGGAATAGGTTTTGAAATAGAAGGGATGGATGCGCAAATGTCCCAACTACGCCTATATTTTATGGGGTAGATCATTTTGCCAAATGCAAAGAATCTAAAGTCATGAATGTCCTTATCCGAATGAATTCTCACTCAAATTCTCGCGAATCCCAGATATTTAACACAGTCAATGGAGATGTCTACCTCAAGGAGATCCGCAAACTCAGATACCATATGGTGAAGTACATCTACGTTCCAAAGGTGATGGGGAATCCCTTCCAATCCGATCCAGACCCCTTCTTCCCTAAGAGTGAAAACCACATTGGAGTTGGGAGACTAAGGGATGAAGGAGGCTGAGAGTATTTGGAGTGAAGACCCACACATAGTGAGGGTTTCGATTCTGATCGTGGGGGAAGGGAATTTTAAAAGGAACTTGCCTAGGGAGAAATCTTGAACTTCGATCCCAAATAGGGATGGCCAGTTGCTAGAATTATGTTTCTCCAAAATTTCTTTAGTGAGTTGTGCAGAGTGCGCTGTAACTATGGCGCAGCAGGAGAGGGATAAGAAGAGGTCACAGGCGGCCTCGGAGGGTGGGATGATGTGAAGGTTGTGAGGGGAGAGACCTGTCATAGTGGGAGTAGAGGAAGAGAGGGTTGTCGGTACCTAAAAAAAATTACAAATCGCCACAGAGTGGGATGAGGAGTTGCATTTAAAGCATGTGCCAGAAAATTTACAAAATCTCTTAAAATGACTATGAAGGCTGCAACTGAAGCATCGTCTAGTTAAGCGACAGAAGCTTACCAATGGAGAACAGATTTCCCTTCTAGTCACCACTTCCCACCCTTCCCCCTTAATTTCTTCAGACCATGTAGGAGTGTCTTCTTTTTTCCCGTATTGACCAGAAGTCTTAGAGTGTATCAGAGGAGAAGCTAAAGCGGCAAATCAAGAGTCAATGAGAGTAGATGGAGGAGAATTGTTTTTGTCAAAGAAAATCTCTATGTCATGGATTTGAGACGGATTTTTCACAGAGTCATAAATGAATTGGTGAGGGGGAATAAAATAATTCATTTTTTCACACGTTTCCTTAAAGCATTGATTACTAGATAAGACAGAACAGCGATACGAATTGATTGTGTCAGATGAGACTGTGACTATGCTAGTGGAACCCTACACGGCTCTCCTTACAGTGCGTGGAAGCACACGAGGAGTCCTGATACGGTCACGGCAAAGATGGTGAATCCGAAGAAGAAGACTAGACTTGGAAACACCAAGGAAAGATAAGAACGGATAAGGAAAGGAGTCGCCACCTAGTCTTTTAATGGAAAGACGAGGAAAACCAAAAACAAAGGGAAAAAAATCCAAAAGAAACCAAATCGAAGAAAACATATGCATGCTCGTTGCCTAATGGATGTAGTGCACAAATCAATGCAGGTTAGAGAAAGGGTAAGGATTCTTGTTACGCATAGGGAAGGGGTTAGGCACCCCCATGCGCTCGAAGAAATCGGTCTTTCTAGGTTTCCTGCTTGCTAAATGGTCTATTGGGTGCATGCTTGCCTATTCTAAATGCACATGCTCAAGATGACTATGAAAACATGCCAAATCAAAGAGAAGAAATGAATAAAAGGAAAAAGATAATCCGAGGGACAAATGTAGGCATTTAGAATGCCGCTTTATTATACGCCCATGGGCGATGAGGAAAATCATGAAAATCAAGAAACTCTCGAAAAGCATCACGCAAATCAGCGGAAACTCGAAGAAATCTGAGAAAATCAAATTAGGGAAAATAATCCTCATACGGGACAATGTCGGCATTGTTAAGCTTTTTAATGTACGCCCTCAAGCGATGAAAAGCCAAATCAAATCAAAAAATGTGAATGTCGGAAGAAATCCGAGAAACAATGGGAAAAACATGTTTGAAATGAGATAGAATTCATGCATGATGCAAGGAAGAAAACACAAGAAAATATGCATGAAAAACAGCAACAAAATGTACAAGATGCAAATGCAAGTGTAAAAATATAAATTCCAGGAGCTTTTGTGTAAAATTCTCAAATTCTGAGTGAAAACTGAAATTCTGATGCTAAATCATCAAAAATACATAGAAAAGCACATTTTATGTAATTTTGAAGAAATCTGGCGTCAAATGTGTAAATCTGTGCATTTTTTGTCAAATTGCAGATTCCTAGGGGCCAATATGCAATTTTGCCATTAAACATGCATTTAATTCAATTCTGAAGAAATTTAGGGTCAAAAGTGCAAGAAAAAGAGTTTAAGTTTGGAAATTTGAAATTCAGGGACAATTCTATAATTTTACCCTAGAAAATATACATCTAGTGACAAATCAATGAAATTCATGGGCTAAAATGCAATTTAGGTCACATTTGAGCAAATATTTAAATTCTCAGGGTTTAACTTGCAATTTTAACAAGGAAATATGCATTCAGAACTATTTCAACAAAGCTCAAGATTTTTTTATGCAAAAATGCTGAACTTAAATGCATGAAAAGAAATTCAAAGGTTTTAAATCAAATTTTAAAGCATGGAAAACATTAACCAGTATATACAGGGGACACATTGCAATATTTTCAAATCAAATATTATTCAAACGATTTAAAATCAAAGGCAATGACTTAATTGTAAGAAAAAAGGACCTATTTGTAAGACAAGAAGGACCTCAGTGTGATAAAGGAAACACTCAAAAGTTATTAAAAGAAAACTTTATATATTTTTTTAAAAAAGGACCGACGGTCACCGACGATCATATCTCACCGGCGACGACGACTGGGGTGCAATCACAGGCTTTCCCATGGCCTGATCTTGCATCCAACTACACGATGAGCAAGAGGAGAGGAAAAAAAGAGGATCTGGCAGTTTGGATCTGAGGGCTAGTGGCTGGAATGGGTTGCCCGTCTCCGTCGCAGTCATGACTGCTCAGGTGACAGTGCCGGAGAAGAAGGAGGTGCTGAAGGCGTTGGCAAGGCGACTCTGGGCTACTGAAGGCTTGGCGGTGCGGTGAGGAACATTTTCCACCCCTCAGAGGCAAGAATGGAGGAGAATCTCATGATGCTGGGCTCCCTGGCCGTCGCTGTCATCTTCTCCGGAGAGCGAGGTCGTAGAGGTGATCGAAAGCCTGACTCGTGATTCTAGAACCTTAGGAGCGTTGGTGGAGTGCCGGAGATCATTCTTAGATGCTTGGAGTGGCACAACAGAGCAGGAGACACCTGATCGAGCTCCGTTACCAGTCGTCTTCCTTGGCGATGGTGACGGAGCCTGATTCCGGCGAGCTTCCACTGGAGGCTGACTGAGGGCACGAAATGATGCACGGCGAGACGAATAGAAAGAGGAGGTCTATGGGAGGAAGATCAAGCACGACTCGTGCCCCCACCTAGGTCGTCGGAAAATAGCCCCGGCGACGCCTGCTGGAAACCCGATTCCATCCAGAGAAAGCCTCTGGCTCCACTGGAATCACTCGGGGAAGGAAGAGGGAGGCCAAAAAAGCTAAAATGTAGAGAAATTGATGCTTAAGAGGCACCTAGCTGAGCTGGCAGTGAGCTTGGCCGTTGGAGCTCGCCGGAGGCCGCCGGAGCTCGCCGAAGATGGCTAAAATCTCATATTTTCACCTCCACGAGCTTCCTCTTTGCTCCTGGATCACTCTGGTTGCTTTGGTTGGGAGGAAAAAGCTTTAGGGTGCTCTCCTCTCAAAATTTTCAACCTCTTCTCACTTGCAAATGAGGGCTATTTATAGGCTTTCCATGGTGGTTATGGGCTGTTGTGATTAGTTAGAGGTTGTTGGATTAAGTGGGAAGTTGTTAGAGTTGGTTAGGTTAAGTGGGAAGTTGTTAGAGTTTGTTTAAGTAGTTAGAGGTTGTTGTAGGTGGTTAGAGATTGTTATGTTGGAGTGGGAGTTAGTTAGAATGTTTAGTTTGTTACATGAGTTTGTTAGAGTAGTTATGAGTTTGTGGAAGTTAGTTAGGTTGTTGGGGTTTGACATTAGGATTTGACTTATAGTTTAAGGTTTGACTTAGAGTTTGACCTAGGTTTTAGGGTTTGGATTAGGGTTTTGAATTTGGTTTAGGTCTTAACCTAGGGTTTAGGGTTTAAATTAAGGTTTAAATTAGGGTTTAGGGTTTGGATTAGGGTTCTGTGGTTTTGTTTTGTTTTTTAGGATTTTTAGGGTTTTCTAGGGTTTTTCTAGGGTTTTTAGGGTTTTTTAGAGTCTTGTTAGGGTTTTGTCCAATTACAAGCATATGGGGTTGTCTACATATGCCCCTCCCTAAGCAAGGTTGGAGGAAGAATGGAACAAAGACCGATGCTCAAGGTTGACAGAGACACCCCACCCCTTCTTACAAGGAAAAGAGATCAGGAAGAGGAGATTACTGCTCAGAGTTGACGAAGATGCCCTACCCGAAGCTGCAAGAAAGAATTAGCTATGGCAACCAGTGACTAGTCAGCGAAATAACCAAAAGTCCTATCATGTCTCCCTGAACGCCACAGTCGAAGCCAACATCAGAGAAACCAATACTAATGACAAATGCCAACAAGTTGACAACCAATCAGCTCCTAAAAGACATGACTGATTACCACACTTGTCGAGAAAAAACGCCAGACAAGACTCACAGTGCTTGTCGACCGAGAAGTGACTGGTCATGGAGGTCATCCAGGTAGTTTGGGCTACCAGCCTAAAAGGAGGAAAGGAACAAGGTGAATGGTGAATCCATCGGGCATCACAAGTATTGCCCAGATAGTTCGGGATACCAGCCCATAGATGGAAGTTAGTGTAATCCATTTGGAGCACAACCAAAGGGGGCACCATTGATACCAAACTGTTTGAGTAAGGACCAAATGGGGCATGGTAGGTTTCGGACCAACCTGTAGACACCCCGATTTTGAGGTGACTCATTGATAAGGCTCCAATTGTTGCTTTGGATGTGGCTGATCCTTGAACCAAGCTCTAAACCCGTAGCAGGCCTGCAACCCAATTTAAAAAACCAGACAAGTAGGGGAGAGCACATACCTAGCACACCTACCTAGCACACCAACCTAGCAGACTTCCCTAGCACCCTTCCCTAGCACACATAGGTGGCGCACCTAGCCAGCGCACATCCCTGGCGTACAACACTGTGCAGGCTGCGGCTGCTGGCTTTCCACCTTCCTTGGCTGTTACCTCCAGCAGTGAATATGTAACATCTGTGCTTGGATTTTTCCATTTTAATATAAACCATGGATTTCTTGTGATTATTTGAATATGGTTTATTAATGGTAAATCCAATTTGTGTTTGTTGGTTGTGGGTTCCCTCTGTGTTCTGTGCTCTGGTTTCTCCCCTGTGGTGTG
>JAMKQA010250023.1:0-22497 GCA_024699735.1 Posidonia australis | reverse complement strand
CCTGCATGCTTTTCAGTCTTATTCGGATTGTTTTCCGTCTGTTTTCTTCATTTCATTATTCAGTTCCAGGCTGAATCTGGTAGGTCGATTGCACCTTACTCCTTTGTGGAGAGCCATGTGCATCGCCCCAGGATCCAGTGGCTTGGCTGAATCATGCATTCTTCATCTAGTTCAAATAGGTGAGACCTTGTGTGAGGCTATCAGCCTTTGAGCTCAAGGTCACGTCATTGCATTTGCATTTCTTGCACTTTTGATACATGGTTTTCTAAGTTTTACAGAATGATGCTACTGTGTGCCTTTCCAGAATGCGTCCTCTGAAGTTTTGGTTTTGTGTGGCTTCCTGTTTTTCCTTCAGCATATTTTACTGGCCCACCTAGACGCACATAGGTGGCGCACCAGACTGACGCACCAAACAGGCGCAATGGCTTGTTTTCACTAGCATACAGCATTTTTTTTTTCATATGTTTTGCTTGCTTTCTCGACCCGATTTGCTTCTGGGTTTTCCTTTGGTTTTCTTCCTCGATGCATTAGGAAGACAATATACTGAATGTTTTTCAATGAGTGATTGGTTTGGGACTATGGTTATTTTCTTAAAGCACTATAAGGATGTTTGAGAGATAATTACAAGTTCCTAGAATACAATATATTATATTTACATGATACTTTAACTACAATAGAAACTTGATCTCCAATCTTCAATAAATTTGACTTGATTTTACACATATGTTCCTTCTTAATCCATTTCATCTTCGTCTTTCTTTCAAAGTCCATGAGAATTCTTCTTTAATTTATTAAGAAGGTTAGCTCACAAATATGTTTTTGTTATCATCAAAATCAAGATGAGGTAATTTAATTTGGGTACAAAAATAACTTTATTCTATCCTTTCTTTGGAATTACTATTCTAGCATAAGAGAAATAGAATAAAAACTGTTATTCTACTTTTGTTTTACTTTATTCTATCCTTTCTTTGGAATTACTATTCTAGCATAAGAGAAATAGAATAAAAACTGTTATTCTACTTTTGTTTTACTTTTCAACCAACCAAATGGAATTATAATTCCTATTCTAACTTTATTTTGGACATTATTCCACAATCAAACATGGGCTAAACTTTTTTACAAAATTATTGTCCTAATATTCTCAAGGTCTTTTTCGAAAGAAAAAGGGTCTGAGATGGATCCCATTTGAGCACAAAAACCACTCAATATGTTGGAAACATCCTTTATTTTGAATTTGACAATGAAATTCATTTCAAACCATGTCCGACTCAACTGAATTTTCAGACAAAGCATAGTTATTTCAATACATGATTGTTGCTTCATTTTGGGGTGTGTGTTCAAATGTAAATAGATGCTGAACTTTCTATGAAAAACCAATCGAATTCAATTTTCCAACAAAAAAAAAAAGACCAAAAAAACAACTGACAGATCTAGCTAGAGTATACCCTGAAACTGTCAACTAAATTTATAATAAATATAGGGAGAACACTAATTTTATGATAAGTTTGTTTTTAAAATATTATTTTTAACAATCCGTCGTCCACAGTACCATATGAATAGAAAGAGCTAACGACAATTATAAACATATATGAAAGAGCACATGCAAATGTGAATCATGAGAAGGATTTACATGCAGTTTCCCATTTTTAAAAGCACATAAGCGACAATCGACATTTGTAGCTAGATGATTAAAGCAAGCCCGTTGAATAAGCTTTATTGTCAAGAGCACACGGAATTGAGGAACAAATGTTTGGATTGTACATTACACCTTTGCTTTATGTTTTCGTAAAGGAACTTGTATCCAGCTTATACTTCAATGCAGAAAGAGTGGATGAAGGGATATATAATGTTACAAAGTATGGCTTTGACGATATTAAATTCAAGGTAACTACTCCTACAACAAAGGTAGATGCTAAGTGTTCATGCTTAATGATGCAACACAAAGGTGTACCATGCTCCCTTATTTTAGCTTATCTAAAGTACACTGGTGATGTTCTACTTCCAGAAAACTTCATCAAGAGTCGTTGGTTGAATAACCCAGACGATGGTGTAATAGTTCGTATTTACGGGGTTGTTGATGTTGACTCTCGCCATCAATCAAGTTTGATGAGTTGAATCAGCTGTCAGTTTTGATTATAAATGAGATTGTTACGTCGTCATTGTTTGAGGAAGCAAAAAAGGTGTTTCAGAATGGTGTATAAAAAATTTGTGCATTGAAGGTGAAGGAAAGCAAGATTGGGTGGAAGAGCTTGAAAATTCCTCGTTCATATCACTCGTTTTCTTACAATCCTGATATTTATACATGACTCTGTTAAAATAAAATTAATAGAAATAACTAATCACCAACTAACCACTCAAACTAAATCTAATTACATATTAAGTACATATTACAAGATTCTATACCTCTCCTCAAGTTAAAGGGTATAAATCATATGCTCCCAGCTTGGACAGAAGATCAGTAAATTGCAGCAAATTTATGGACTTAGTAAAGATGTCAACCAATTTATGTTTGCTGGAAACAAATGTAGGTTTAATCAAGCTTGATTGGATCCTTTCTTGAATAACATGGTAATCCAATTCAATATGTTTAGTCCTTTCATGATAAACAAGATTAGAAGCTACATGCAAGGCTATTGAATTATCACAATAAAGTAAAATAGGTAAATGAATTGAAATGTTTAAATTCTATGACAAATATGTGAGATATGTTAATTTTGAAGTGGTGGTTGACATGGCTCTATATTCCGCTTCAGCAGATGATCACTTAGATATAATGGATTGCTTCTTAGATTTTCATGAATTCAATTATTTGCCAATGAAAATACACAGTCCAGTGGTTGATCTCTGTGTGAATGAACACCTTACCTAGTTGGCATCACAAGAGACTGTGAGTTGAAAAGCTCCTGTGTTCTTGAACAATATCCTCTGAGTAGGTGATCCTGTAATATATCTCAATACTCTCATGGTTGTTGTGAGATGATTAATACAAGGTTTTTGCATAAATTAGCTAAGAACTTGAACTGAGTAATTGAGATCAAGCCTTCTAATTGTCAGGTATATTAATCTACCTATTAATTTTCTGTAAAAAGTAGGATCTTATAACTCTTCACAAGAATTTTTATTAAGAGGAAAAAAAAACCCTTCCATTGGACTAGAAATAGATTTGCACACCAACATTCCTACATCTTTTAGAATCTCTAATGCGTACTTTCTTGTGAGATGTTAATTCCTTGATTAGACCTAGCAACGTCAATGCCCACAAAGTATTTTAAAGGCCTCAAATCTTTCAAATGGAAGCATGAATCAAGAAACACCTTCAATCTTCCAATAACAGCGTCATTGTTCCCACACATGAGCGTGTCATCCACATAAATTAGTATGGCTATAAATGAATTAGTAGTTTGCTGTGTGAACAATGAATAATCTGACTTGAATTGTATAAAGCCAACATTACATAACACTTTTGTCAACTTAAAGAACTAATTTCTTGAAGCTTGCTTCAAGCCATATGGGGACTTTCTCAATTTACA
Organism: Posidonia australis; assembly: GCA_024699735.1. Taxonomy (NCBI): domain Eukaryota; kingdom Viridiplantae; phylum Streptophyta; class Magnoliopsida; order Alismatales; family Posidoniaceae; genus Posidonia; species Posidonia australis. Next base: position 18,967 of record JAMKQA010250023.1, on the reverse strand, counting down.
AACTTTATTTACTCTGCTCTTACAATAGCATGGAGGTGGTTTCATATAAACTTCCTTAAGTAAATCTCCATGTAAAAAGGCATTGTTTACATCTAATTGATGCAAATACCAACATTTCAGCAATTGCTAACAAAGTTTTGAAAGTGACTAACTTGGCTACTAGTGCAAAGGTTCCATTGAAATCAACGCCTTCCTATTATGTATATTCTTTAGCCACAAGTCTTGCTTTATACCTTTCAATTTCTCCATCAGCATTGTATTTTACTTTATGCACCCACTTGCAACCAATAGGGCATTTATTTTGAGGAAGATCAACTAACTTCCAAGTGTGATTAGCTTCTGATGCATTGATTTCTTTTGCCATGGCTTCTTTCCATTTAGGTTTACCAATAGCTTGATAATAAAACTAGGGCTCAGTGATTTTAATTATATTTGCTACAAACACATTATATGTAGGGGAGAGCCTTTGACATGAAATAAAGTCTTGTAAAGGATATCTAGAACCTGTGGATACTCTGTTAAAAGTAGGACAAATAAAATCAACAAGATATATATGAAGGTTTCTTTGACACTCTACTTGATCTTCTAGGTTCATAAACAATTTGGGAATTAGAAGAAGAAAAGGGAATAGATTTAGAATGGTCACAAGCCTCAATATCATGATCTCCAATGTTCAGAACAATTGTATTTTTGGAAGCGTTACTATGTTGAGAAGGTAAATCAACAAATATATCATCATAATCAATATTTGAAGTAGGAAAGCCAGATTGAATCACTTTAGTAGACTTAGAGGCAAATAGAAAAATAGATTCATGGAAGACTACATCTCTACTACTGAAAATTGATTGGCTTCTAAGTTGTACAACCTGTAAGCTTTCTGTTCAATAGAATATCTCATGAATATACACTTATATGATCCGGTATCAAACTTGTGTTGTGGGGATGAATTTCTTACATAACACAAGCAACCAAAGACTTTGAGATGTGTATATGTGAGACTTTGATTCAATAGAACTTCAAGTGGAACTTTTTGATCAAGGACTCTAGAAGGTAACCTATTAATGATATGTGTGGTTGATAGGACAACTTATCCCCAAGACTTAACAAGTATTCTAGAGTGGAATAACAAGGCTCTAGCAACTTGAATTATGTGCCTATGTTTTCGTTCTACAACTCCATTTTACTGTGGTATATAAACATAGTTATGTTGATGTAAAATGTCCTTACTTGAGAGAAAATTTGTGAAATCTTGAAAAAAGAATTCAATGCCATTATTTGTTCTAATTTGTTTGATAACACCTTGAAATTGAGTCACAATAAGTGAAAAGAAAGATTTCACGATAAAGAAAGTCTCTGATTTATTTCTCATTAAAAACACCTAGGTACACCTAGTAATCATCTACAATGTTTAGAAAGTATTAAGCTCCTGTGTGTGTAGGTAGAACAAATTTACGTTATATATTTATATGGAGTAATTCAAAAGGTTGAGAGGTAGTAATACAACAAAAAGGAAAAGGAAATCTGATTTGCTTAGACATAGGACAGGTAGGACAATCTTGACTAATAGATTTATGAATGTCAGAGATACGATTGGACAGATTCTTGAGTTTGTTGATGGAAGAGTGTCCCAATCTGTTGTACCATAGTTGCCAGTCACAACAATTTTTATTCTTGGATTTTTATTAGATCATGCCATGTGAGAAGAGATATAGATCATGTAGAGCTTCACCCTAATCAATCACTTTCTTCTAAATGAAGTCCTAAATCATACAAATGCTGATGTAAACAAAGTGAACAATTCATCTACTGAGTGAGTTTTCTAACAGGTAAAAGATTGACACGAAAACTACGCACATTAAGGATATTTTGAAGATTAATGAAAAAATTTAACCTTACAAAACCTACTGCTTTAACTGAAGAACTATGACCATTGTCCATTGGGTTGTTTAATGAGACTTTTTAGAGTTGGTTGTTGAGGTGAGTTCAAGAATTTAGTATTGTAGCAAATATGCTCAATAGCTCTACTGTCTATCATCCAAATATCATCCTTAAGTAATCAAGAAATTGAGCAAGACATACCTGGAATGGAAGCATCACTTGAAGCCTTTTTAATTAAGCTCAACACCTTCTTATACTGCTCTGTAAGACTATAATTGATCATTGGCATTTCATAATTCTTTTCTGTTACTACATTAGAAACTGATACTTCCTTGCGATAGGTAGCTTATTGTTTAGTGGATGAGAAAGCTTTAAAAGGTCTAGGATGAACTTTGTATAGCTTGTGCCCTGGTGGAAAACCTTTTAATCAATAACACTTATCAACAATATGTCCTATGCCATCATAGTGAGTACAAACATACTTGTCTCTCTTGTTATTAGTAATTTTCTTGTTTCCTAATTTATTGCTCAGATTCAACCACTTTCCAGTATTTATAGCCAAGGCAGAAGCTTTTGTAATCTTGAAACTCCTTATGTCTCTTTGCTTTTCTTCTTGCAACACCAAAGAAAGAGCCTTGTTTAGGATAGACAAAGGTTGCATGAGTAGTATTTGCCCTCTTATAGCTAAATGGGATTCATTTAATCTAAGCAAAAATTGAATGAAAAGATCCTCTTTCTCCCTTTCTACTATTTTCTTGATTCCAACGCATGTGCAGGTCGACAAAGGAGAATATGATGCCAATTCATCCCATAAAGCTTTGAGTTTAGTAAAATAAGTTGCTACTAAACTTTGATCCTGCGCAAGTGCTGAAATCATGCGTTTGATTTGGAAGATTCTAGGTGTATTGTCTTGTGCAAACCTATCTTTAAGATCTTTCCAAACATAATACACATAATCCATATATAGGACACTACTTGCAATCTTTGAATCAAGAGGGTTAACAATCCAAGAGAGAATCCTGCCATTGCAGCATTTCCAAAGAAGATACTTATCTGAATCACTTATTTGTAGAAGGTTGCTCGATTGATCCATCAACAAAGTCAAGCTTATTCTTAGTGCTCAACGTCATGACCATCGCTTGTCTCCAAACAATGTAATTGTCATCCACCAACACTTTAGGTACTAAAATCATGCTTGGATGATCTGAAGGGTGGAGCAAAAGAGGATTCAAAGTAGCATTCTGCATTTGCTTGATTCTTAGATGTTCAAGCTTTGACTAGAGTAAAGCTTCTTCTTCCTTGAGTGGAATTGCAATTATTAGACCTTACGAGCTTCAAACGAAGAGACGAAATAGAACTAGAACTTCGCCGACAATACCGTAGGTGAATCAACCTTCGATGACAACAATACAACTCAATAGAAGAAAACAAACAAAAGAAAGAAGAAAAGTTGATTTCTAGTGACAACGATCAACCCAACAACGCAGCCATGAAGAACGGAGACATCGCCAACATTCGGAACAATACAAGCCATAGAATCATCCCTCCTGCTCTAATACCATGAATGAAAGCAAGATTGGGTGGAAGAGCTAAGAATTCTTCATTCATTACTCATTTTCTTACAATCTTGATATTTATACATGACTCTATTATAACAGAAATAACTAATCACCAACTAACCACCCAAACTAAATCTAAATACATACTAAGTACATATTACAGGATCCTATAGAAGGACAATGCTATGAACCAACCCTTTGTTTCTACTAAGACATATTCGTCGGTCAATAATAGGATGGCTAGTAATGGTGAAAGTATTCTTAATCCCAAGATAGTAAAAACGAAAGGTAGTGACAAAAGTGATAGACCTAAAGGATTCACCAATTATTTCAAATCACTGCGAAGTTGAGTATAATGGTAGGTTTTTCGGTTGCCTAAGAAAGTTGGTGCATAACATGAATCTAGGACGTGTCCAAAGGACAACTGGGGAACATAATATAGCAAGGTAGAATTTCATATAGATTTACAATTTGTCTTATATCGTGCACAAGCTTTAGTAGTGAAGAGTTGTTTCTCTCTTCTTCTTTTTTAACAAAATGTGCTTTTCTAGAGGGAAAAGCTGGTGTGAGAATGGTGAAGGTAAAATACCACAAGACATAACAATTGTATTCTATTAATTAATATAGGACAATACCAATATTTGGTCCTATTATGTTTCAACCTTATGTTACTGTGATTGCAATTGTATTTGTTAACATAATATAGTACTTTTTATGATCAATGAGAGTTTATTATGCCCATTGCCTTGCAGCTTCTATTGAACGGTTCTGTGTTGTTCACGGAGATCACTACTACTACAAGTTATTTATAGTCGTTTCAAATCGTTCGTATAACCATTTTCTTATGCATCTTTAATAAAATATTTACAATTCCTCTATGGACTACTGACAAGAAGGCCTCTTGGGAGCTTGTCAAAGATGTGGGATTGACATACCCTAATTGCAATTTATCATACTACTTGAAAACTTCGCACTCTGACAAGAACCCCAATAGGATGTACTACCAGTGTCCAAATTTCATTGGCAGAGGGCAAGGCTGTCAATTTTCCACTAGTTTGATGAGCTGCATTTGAAGCCAATATACTTGAAGTACTGTATGGAGATCATCCAGGATCAAATTTATGTGATGCTTTGCAAAATACGTCGTAAACATTGGGTTACTCTTTTCCTTGTTGTTCTTTTAATCCTCCAAGTTTTCAAGTAGGTTGTCCTGAAGAGGAACTGCTACTCTATTTTGGTCTGCTATGTGCAGTGGATGTCTCCAAGTGGATGTTTATGTACGCTACTATTTTGATGCTTGGTTTGCTACTGTGGTCGGCATATGTAATGGATGTCTTAAAGTCTCAAACTCGAACACTAGTATGTTTTAAGTTGCATGGGTCGTTTCAGTTGTTGTCTGTCTTTCAATATGCAAGCTTTATCACTATTGCAACTCTAAGTGTTGTACATCTTTTTGACTATCTAAGTCGTGTCATTGTTGTTTTGGCTATCTAAGTTTTATCACATGACATTTAGGTTGCCAAATGTTGTCGATGCACTTTTTATGAATGATGAGAGTGTCATTGGTTATAACAAGTAAACATAGATATTCATAAACAGTACGCTGTTTTCACTGGGTTGGACACACATGAGCCATCTTTTCACTCAGTATATGCATGAATTACTGCTGACAATGGGTCGAGTCTGGATCCGTAAAGTATGTGTCTGGGTCCTAAAAATAAAACTCATAGACCCAGACCTGTTCATTTATTGAGTAGGATTCGGGTCTAAAAATACCTAGATCCGTAGATTTGATTTGTATATAATATATTATAAATTAAATATAAGGATTAATGTATAATATTTACACTATATATATAATATATATTATTCTATTCTCAAATCTCAAATTTCAATCTCTCATTTTCTCATTCATTGAATCATTTGAATAATTGAATCTCAGTTGAATGTCAATGCATTTAATAAAGTTTATTTGAGTCTTGAATGTTGAATGTTGAATGTTGAATGTTGAATGTGCATTTAAGATGTATCAGAGTTGAATCTTAAATGTGTATTTAGATATGTTTATTTAAATTTTAGTTAAGAAATAAGTTGAAGGATCCATTAGACCTGAAACCTGGACCCACACTTATTATCTTCATGGGTCTGGATTCTAAAATTAAGACCTAAACTTAAACCTAGAGCCAGACCCATGAAAAAAGATAAATCTAAGTCTAGGTATAGATAGACTTGACTTGACTCAGACCTGACCTGTCGCCACCCCTAGCATGAATGGGATTGGATATGAATACAGGTCAGAACGTTTGATGTTGTATACATTGGTGGTCTGGCGTAGCCACGTAAGGGCCACTTGGGCACATGCTTCGAATGGAATTTTATAAAAAAATTTTAAAAAACACTTTAAGGAGTTTATGAGGAGAATAGGGATTAGGGACTTAGGGCATGGGAAAGTCAGTACCACACGACCCAGTGAGCGCACACATCCGACATTCCAGCATCCATCCCTACGACGATGCGATCATGCACACTCTGCCATCTGCCTTCGACCTCCGCAATGGCACAACCAAGTCATCCGTTGGTTAGCCCATCTTCGACAACTCGACTCCAAACGACTCTGACATGACAACCCTTTGCTGCTCCACAATTTGCTAGTTCGCCCACAGTCCATTCCTGATCCCAAACGACTCCCGACACTACTCACTCTGCATCCGCAGTTAAAATGGTCTTGCCTCCAGGCTCCAATCTCTTCCGACACTCCAGTTGCCTTCCTCAGTCCTCGAACGGCTCGACGCCTTGACGACTCGTCGTTAGTCTCGGTCCAACTCAACCACTTGCAGGTAAAGTTGCCTGTGTTTAGCAAATAGTAATTTTTTTAGCAATTAACTAGTTAACTATGACACTGTGTTTAGCAATTGGCATTCTTATATAGATATAAATTGATTATACATACATTAATTTTTTTAAATTGATTAAGATATAACTATATTTTATATAATGTTCCATGTTATAAAAAATCTTAGACTCCATCACGACTCCAACACTGATTGTACATGTGTGTTTCAGGGTTTGATGGTGACTATTTGATGGTAATCCTGATATCATCTAATGTTGGACGTTCAAAATATGGCGTCTACTTTTTGAATCAAGTGTTTGACACTGAGCATTCAATTCACTGCGTCTAATATTTGATGCTAATTTCGCTACGTCTAATCTTTGAATCAACGTATCAAACACATCCAACCGACCATGATGCAAATATTCTTCAGCTACATTCAAGCCAACTGGTGATAATTCCATAAGTGTCCAAGTGAAGTTACAGAATATCGTTGAGTAAATTACAAAACAACGCCGTAGCAGTTAACATTGTTCGGATACTACCTTGAATTACAAAGTACGATTACATTGAGGCAACAATTAAGATTGTTTAAAAACTTCAATATAAATTACAAATTTTCACGACAATCGCTTTCTCCCTATTGCAAGACGTCTAAAGCTACTTCAGCTCGAAAATTCTCCCATGAATGATTACCAAATCTAACTCCAAATTTTCAACAAGGTATTCAACCATTTTCAGCATAAACATAGCACAATCAAGTGATGTTGGATTTTGACGCAAGCAATGGCTTACAAATTCCAACTACCACTTCAAGACATTCTTGTAGACCATGAACGACATTGCCCTCTTGAACCACGCAACCTTCAAAGTAACAGTAGTAATCTTTTAGCTAACAGTGCAACTATATAATCACAGGTAAGTAATCAATGATTTAAAAAAATAAAAATATAAACAACGTACCATTCGATGTGCTTCTGGTCATATACGTTGACCTGCCATGCATTGAGTTGCAATGTTGGAATCTTTCTCCTTAATGTTCATAATCATGACGTGCCAGTGATCGACTAATTTAGGAAATGTACATATTTTTTTAAAAAAATATCTTTTAATATTATATTACAATCATAATAAACACTTAACTATGAAACCATCACTAGATGAAATAGATTTTCATAATTTTTTCTCTTAACATTCATAAGATACGAATTCAAGAAGAGAATAATACAATAATATGATTGTAATATATATAATGTCTGTAGAAATCGAATTCTCGATCTCTTGTACAACCACAAAAAATCTTCACTACTAGACCAAATGATTACAGACAAGAAACGCACATATTCGGAACCAATCTAACTAAACAAATCAACTCCAAGAACCAGGAAACGGTGTTCAGAACTGATTCAACAAACGACAGAGCAACATCATATTCCCAAATTCACATGATACAGTGGACTTACATAGTACCAACAAACGAATATGAAAAGAAAATTCCATCTGTAGAAGTAGAGAGACCTTGGGACCCGAGCTGACTTGGAAGCAGCTTTAGACACACGGAATGTTGGCAAAGCAGAAGCCTTTGTAGCCCTTCCACGCGTAATACACAATCCTGGTGTAGTAGAACTGTGGGATGAACAGCAACGACCCTCAAGGCCCTGAAGAAAGCCCCTGGCAAAACTAATCAAACAACACACCAAAGAATACAATCGAGAGAATACAGAAAGTCGTAGTACATCTCTCTTCCCAAGAATTTGGTATGAAAAACTGAACAAATACCACACCAAAGAAAACTCATTTTCAATAGGGAGAATAGAGAAATCCCATGTACAACAACTAGACTTCCATCACCACATAGACTTCCATCACCACATTTCTCTCCCTCTCACTCTACTTTCCACACCAACCAAACACAACTCACACAAGAAAACAAGGGAAAAAAAAGACGACAAAACAAACAACAGACAATAGCATGCTGCAGAAACCAAGTAAACAACAAAAGCAATGCCATCGTCACCGTCCCTGGCAGTGGATTTATTACATTTGCCCATCATCCCACCCACCTCTCAAACAACAAAAACTATCAATCAAACAGGAGAATAAAGCACAAAATATAAGCCAAAGGTAAAAGATGAAAGCAGATCACTCTCATGCCACCTTGAATAGAAGAATGACAAATTAGCAACTGATTCGGAGTTTCAAACTGTAATAAGCAGCTTAATGTTGCATCTTATGTTACCATGTGTCTGAAAATTAGCAGATCTCATGTTGTTAACTCTTTTGCTACCATTTCATCTTAATCATAGGAAATATAAAAGCAGTAAAGAACTTGCAACAGTAACAAGTCCAAAGGATAATAAAGGTGACAAGCAGATGGAAACAAATTTGATTAAGCAGAAATTTCTAGCAGGTAAACTATCCAAAACTCAATGGCAAAAAAAGCACAAATTCAAAACACAACCAGAAAGCCAAACCAAACGAGCAAAAAGAAACAAGAACAACCATGATGTGCATGCAGCAAATCCAATGATCTGAAGAGGGAGGGAGAGAAGATCCGGACAAGATCCCAAACGAACCTGAGAGCAGTAGATTGTTGCGAAGCCTGCTGCTTGGACAAATCCTCGGTGGTGGGAGTGGCACAGTATCTTTGGTGGTGCAGAGGAAGAACCAACGGTAGTGGCATGGAGAGCGTTGTGAGTTCAAGCAGAAGAGAATGAAAGAGGAAAGGAGCAAATATTGAAAGAGGAAAAAACAATAAGCAAGTGGAATCTATTTCCAATGGCACCTATTTCCAGCTTCAAGATAATCACTTATGTAATAGATTATAATCTGGTTTTTTTGGTTACCAAATAACTGAAATTTAAATTCTACTTTTGAAATCAACTTAAGCTGATTATAAGCTAAATTAAACAGGCCCTCAGTCAACCTAATAGTTTGGCCCATAAAATCAATCATTTACATAAATCATCAACACAAGAAACCAATACAAGGAAAACATATCAAACTAAATACGCCTAACCATCTAATGTCTACTTTGGGCTCCACGCCTGTCTCCTCTTTTTCTTCTTGTTCTTCCTGGCATGATTCACCAAGATCAGTGAGAAGCTGCTGACGAAGCCAAGTTTCTTTTTCTCCGCACGGAATGACTTCCGATGTACAGCTAGGTCTCCATTATTCTCTGGAGAACTCCAATATTTTCTATTCAGCATCTGACCCAAGGAAATCTTTGGTGAAGCCTTTGGTCTTTGAATTATGGAGTCTGAGTTTCCAGTTTCTATTTCTTCAGGCCCCAGCAGCTTCCTACTCAGTATCTGTCCAATGGACAATGTTGACCTTAGCACACTCTTAGACGTATCAGTTGGTGAACTTAAACCAGTTGCATCCAAAGTTTTGGAGTCTCTCCTATGGTGGCTTGGGCAGGAGTTCTTGAATCTAGGTGAGCTATGTACAGAGTGCCTCTTCTGACCATGTTCAGACCTCCATTTGCGAAGAGCTTCTTCAACAGCAAGTTTTCCTTTGTTTGCAGCTTCTACCCTGTTGAGAGCCTCACCTAGTGCCTTCCGACTGTTTTTCGTTTCCACATTGGCTTCCTCTACCTTCTTAGACAGCTCCATTTTGGTTTTATTAGCTTCATCTACCTGAGTCATAGCGGCTTCAATTTTCTTACTCGAAACCCCCTCTGCTTCTTGTGCCTTTTGTACAAGCATGTTATACTCTTCAACTGTCATGGTTATACCAGAAGAAAGTTGTGGGCCCATATCTGACTTTTGGCTGTTTGTTAGAGCTTTGATCTCTGCAAGGTTAAACAACTTTGTAGCTTTGGCAGCTTCCTCCACCTTCCTGGCTGCATCCACTCTGACTTCAAGAGTCTTTATTCCAGACTTATTACGTTCAACCTCCTCTGTCATTTTCAAAACTGCAGATTCTGAAGCAGCTTCCATCCTCTTGAACTGCTCTGTTTCAGATCTTAATTCATGAAATTTCCTTGAAATATGTGGAAGATTTGCAGAAAGTTTCTTAAGGCCCAAATCTTTAACAAGTTGCAATATCAACCTACTGTGACTGAGCTCCTTCTCCAAAGAAGAAATCCGAGCAGTATTTAGAGCTATTTTCTCGCGAGTTTTCTCCTTTGAAAGCTTTTCTTTCTCTAATTCAGTTTTGAACTCTTCGATAGAAGATCGTATTCCAGTAAAGTCGCTTGTTGTCCTGTTCAGGTTCAACTTTGCCTGCTTCAGTTCCATTAAGATAAGTCCTGGAGATTGTTTTGGTCCTATAGTTTGATCCAAATTATTCAGATTTCCAGGGTTGTGTTCTTCAATATCCGTGATTGGGTGTACTTTGGTACCGTCTGCCTTCTTTTCTGGAAGTATGATGGCTTCAGATGATTTTCTCTGCACTTTCAACTTTAAGCCATCCAAGATCCGTTTTGTCGTTTCTAGCTCTTTTAATACCTCAAGTGTTTCCTGTTCCTTCGCAATCAGATCCTTCTCCAATTGCCCAGTTTGTTCCTCCACATGCGTAGGGATGGCATCCTTACAACGACTATTCTGTTATGAAAATCAACCAGATCAAGTTAGAAATTTCTTTTAAAGGGCTTTCAAGTCATAGAAAGATACAGATGGAGATCTTGAAGAGCAATCAAGAGACCAGAAACCTCTAAATATTTAATTAAAAATAGGATTTAGAATTCTTAATAATGAACAAGTAGGCAATCATTCACCAGTAACCTTCAAAATCCAGAACAATAATAAGCCATTAAGCATCACAGGAGGAGGGTAGTAGTCAAGCATTCAAGTTAGGAAAATGTGCATGAACTGCTGTTCCATTATGGGGTCCAAAATCCAATAGAACCATAACAGCTGAAGAGAAGTTAAGGTCCAGGGCTTTCAGAAAGAATTACAAAATTACTTGCTTACAAAAAGACACTGTCAGTGAAGGTTAGATTCTTTGCACATATATTAGCAAAAAAATATTTACGGAAAATAACAGGAGGAACAACCACTGCAATCATCTCGAATAGCATTCAGAAGGTAATGTTTAGGGAGTTTAGAAAGAACTACAAATACTTGCTTAGCAGAAGACATTTTTCAATGAAAATCAGATTCTCTACACGTATATCAGTGAAACAGTATTTACAAAAATGAATTAAGAGAAACGAAAGTGCAAAACAATAAACAAATTTGTTCATATATTGATAACAAAAGGAGAATACAGCTTAAGGCTGCCTAAACAGAACCCAAGTTCGTGGTTAAGGAATGAATAGAGGATGTCCACAACTTCTACTGGTATACAGCTTGTAGATATTTATGTGGCGTGATGAAAAAAAATAGCGAGTAAATGGAATAAGTTACATCAAGAGCAGTTCATTACAATTTTTTTACAAAATTAAAATACAACTATTCCAAGTATTCATCATCAATACATCTGAAGATCACTTGATCGACAGATCAGAAGAAACCAGCCCAAGCATTGTGCTTAACACTTCATCAGTTCTTCCTCAACCCCAAACCAACTTGGGCGAATCAGAAGCAAACAATCTCAAAGCTCCAACGCAAAGCAAGGGAACAATTATTCTAAAACCAATCAAATGGGAAAACAAAGCTAAGACAATGCCGATGCCAATCCCACTCTTTTTCAATGGAAGAGAAAGCCTTGCATAATAAAAAAACAAAGCCAAAGACTCAGAGTGGGAAGAGAAGCAAACCGCAAACCTCAGAGTGGGAAGAGCAGTGGACGGGCACTCTCCAGTGGCCACTGCCCCCGAAGTGGTCGACGGCCTCCTTGACCGACTCGAAAGGAGCGGACGTGTCCACCTCTGCCCTCTCCGTCCACGCCTCCTCCTTCCCTTGCCCCACCAATGGGGCAACCTCCCCGGACGATCCCAGCGTCCCAGCCATCATCACAACAAGCACGACGACCCCAGCATTGGTCGACGGAAACCCTAGGACGAAGACGCAAATCGAGCAGCAGCAGCACAGAGCCCCCGTGATGGGAAATTTGGCAGGACAGTGGACAGAGAGGGGCAGTGTGGGGGTAGGGATGGGAAATTTCTGCAAACGGTAAATATTTATATTATAATAATACTTGATCATGTACACCACCACTTAGTAATAATAAAAAATGACAATATTTCAGTCACAGACATTCAAATTCCATCCCAGGTATAAAGAAACGACCATGAGAATACATCAAAAATAAGCCGAAAGATTAATTATAGTCAAGATTCAAGAATGAAACTTTAGAAGACCAAGTGACATCCCCAGACCTCATGAATTTGGATTGAGTTTTTTGTTTTTTATGAAAGCATGTTAATTAGATTAAAATCTAAAAGTCAATAATTGCTTTTAAAGAGTCAACTGTCACCACTTCGAACGTTCATAATCTTATTTCAATTTATGATGATTATACAGTAATTTGGAAACAGATTAACGCTATAAAAAGTTAAAGACATGCAAATGGACCTAGTCTGGACTGACAGTAGGCTACCGGTCCAGCTCTTAATTTTTGCCTTCAATATGGCGAGGGCATCACATGGCAAATTGACGTAGCTGGACTGGCCTTACTAGTTACAACAATTAAATTTGCTTCATTGCTCACTTTAAAAGTTTAGCTAACAACAGTGCAGAGAAAGGGAAAGAAGTGAAGGCAAAAGAAATAAAAAGAACAGAAGTGTTATTTTTTCTTTTCTTTTTTTTTGGTCGTGTAGGATAGAAATGAATTTTTGTCTCATTTGTTTGCCATCTTTTCATAAGAAAAAACAATTCAAAGATTTAGTCTATTTGTCTTGCTATTATGCTACTTTTTATGTAAATTTTTTCATCTAATAAACATGTTTCTTTGTATGAGTTTGTGGGAATGCATTCAAGAAGAAAAAAAGGTGGAGAATCATGGAATTTAATTTGATGTTTTCAAGTTCAAGTATAACAATGCTGCAGGGGGACTTCTTTTCTTTGCGTCCATTGCATCAAAATTGTGTCACAAATTGACTTCTTCATTGTAAAAATGATGAATCTAATGTTGTTGCACATCGACTTCTTTGTCAAAAGTAGTTTTCTACTATGTTCAACTTCATGAAAAACAATTTTCAAGTTCAAGTGGCAAGAGTAAACATGTAAATTGGGTCAAACTAACCTTAGCTAGACTGTCCAATCAAGTCCGAAGTTTGGCCCAACCTAGCTCGACCAAAGAGAAAGCTAGGTCGGGCCAACCTAGGCTTGGTCATGCTGGGCTTGAGGCCCAAGCCTACCTGACCAAGAGGAATAGGCCCATTTGGGCATGGTCGTGGACTAGACTAAGGATAACCTGCTTTTGATGAAAAATAAAAATTTTAAAAAAAAAATGGACGTTGGACCAATGTTCAATTGAACGTTGACCCAATGTCCAATTGAATGTTGGTTTACCAATGTTCATTTTGAATGTTTTTTTTTTATTTTTCTCTTATCTTTTTTTTTTATTCTATAAATACCTCCTCAAGCTTCTCATTTCTCATACAATTCTAAACTCTTTTCAATTCTCTCAATCTCTCTATTACAACTCTTTCATTCACTAAACATCTTCAATCTAAAATTTCTCTACTACTTTTCTCGCTTGTGTAGAATACAAATATCGCTTTGGTTTTCATCAATAACACTTTGGTCTCTAGACTTCGATCTCCGACTCTTCAATACTCTTTGTACTTTAGCCTCCACATCCATGGTTTGTCAGCTCCGTCAATAAAAAAATTTCCTTACTCCCTAATCCTTTTAATTTCTCTACTTCTAATCCCTCTATTTTTGAGTTTTGGATTTTTTGGTGAAGAATTTTTTTATTATCATTTTTTTTACTTAATAATGGAATATTCATATGAAAATGTAGGAAGTCAAGATTATATCCCTACCTAACAGGCAAACCAGCATCAAACCACAACTATACAAACACAATCTACAAGTACAAAAAAACTTAAAAAACAAAGTTCATAAGTTTAGGAACATGAAAAATTAGACTTTACTGATGAAAATAGATGCTATTGTAATTATTGTGGTATAAGATATACTTATCCTAGGAATAGGAGTGTAGGTCATATATGTAGACATTTAACAAAATGTATAGCTGTCCATAATAAAAATGATAACACAGATTTAAGACAATTTAAATTACACATAGGTTCTAGTAGAATAATAAATTAGAAATATACTGCAGAAGAAGTAAAGAAAGGTCTAATAAAATTTATAATACAAGATAAATAACTATTTAATTTTTTATGAAAATGAAAGATTTTAAAGTTGTGTACAAAATTATTTTAATCCATAAGTTAAAGGTCATTCTAGAAATACTATTAAAAATATAATTTATAAAACATTTAAAAAAGGAAAAGAATTTTTAATTGGAATGTTTTATAGTGTATTATGTAAAATATCATTAACTTGTGATGTTTGGACAAGTGCAAATAATTTGCCTTACTTTTGTTTAACTACACATTGGATAAACATAAAATGGAATTTACAAAAGAGATTAATTTCTTTTAGACTTTTTGATCATCCATAGGAATATTAAAAAGAAATTTAAAACCACTATTAAATGGTGATTTATTTCATTATAAATGTTATTGTCACATTTTAAATTTAATTGTACAAAAATATATAGATTGCATTAGGTCTTATATTGAAAATATAAGAGCAGCTATTTTATTTATTCAAACTTCACTTAAAAGATTTCAAGAATTTAGATATATATGTGTAGAAAAAGGTTTAAAACCTAAAAAATTTAAATTAGTTGTTCAACATAGTTAGAATTCAACATATGATATATTAACTTTATGTTTATCTTATAGTAATATAATTACAACATATTATAATACAAGATCTAATTATTTATTAAATAATGAAGATTGGTATAATGCTAACACAATTCATACATTTTTAGAACCTTTTTATACTAGAGCTAATCAATTATCTAGTCAATATTATTTTATTAGTTCTTAAGTTTTAGTTAATTTATTTAATATTACAAATACTTTCCAACAACATAGAGCTTTCATAAGATTTGAAAGTATTATTGAAGTGATGGAAGAATATTGTAATAGTTATTTGGATGAGCCTGCAATGTGGACATGTTTAGTATTAATCATGGATCCTTGACATAGATTAGTTAATTGTATAGTGCTTATAGATGATATTTTTAGTAATATGAATAAAAATGAAAAAAATAGACGAATTTAATAATAGAATTAAGGAAATTTTATATGTATTATTTGAAGAATATGTTACAAATTATGGTGAAAGTAGTTCTAGTGTACATATATCTAGTTTTGTAGGAACATATAGTAGTAGTAGTGGTAGTTCATTTTAGAGTAAATTAAATAAGAAAAGAGGAAAATACATAAAATCAACAATTAATAATGAATTAGAAAATTATTTAGAATGTGAGTTTGTTCTTAATGATCTTGAAATGAATAACTTAGATATATTAAAGTAGTGATCTAGTACTGCAGTTAAGTTTCCTATAATTTCTAGAATGATTAAAAATTTATTAACGATTCCTATGTCTACTGTGGTGTTAGAGTCTATATTTTCTACAGGTAAAAAAGTTTTAAGTGATAGAAGGTGAAAACTATCTGAAAAATCTGTAGAAGTCTCCGTGTGCTTGAAAGATCGGTACAATGCAGTTAATTGTTTTCAACACATAAATTTAATAAAATGAATCAGAAAATGACGAGCTATCAACTTCAACAGGGATATGAACTTCTACTAATGATTAAAGAATATGAATAGATTTTTTTTGTAAATTTTTAAATTTATATTAATGTAAAAAAATGAATATCTTATGTATTTTTCAAGTTTTTTCTATATATACATCAATTATTTAATAATAAATATTTTTTAAAATTTATTTTTTTTTAAAATCTTAATCTTAAAAAAAAAGAACCATCGCGATGGACTGGCTCGACCCAACCCACGACCAGCCTAATGGTGGGTCGTGGATTGTGTCGGGTTGAGGTATTATAAAACTTGGCCTGGCTCTGTCCAAGCCTGTCTAGGTCTATTGTTTTTTGAGTTGGGCTAGCCTAATGGTTTACATGTCTAGGCAAGAGTAAACTTATTTAATTAAATTGGTAAGAGCATCAAAATCGTAAGAGGCTTGATAAACATAGCATACCTAATGAGGAGAAAGACATGACAGTTAAGAAATAAAACCTCATTTAATTCCCACATATCTACTTGCTAGAAACACCTAAAAGCTTGTTATTGGAATGGTATATGAAAGGTAAGTACAAACCATAAAAGTGACAAAACATATTGAATCCATAAAAGCTTATTGCAAACACATGTATACCTTCTTGATCAATCTCCTTGGATCCTAAAATGAGAAAAGCATACCAAAAACGTAATTTTTCAAAGAAAAATTGAATGGAGCATAGAGAACAAAGGCAATCTTGCTTGGATATGAAATTAATTTCTTTGGAAAACAATACCAAAGATCTAAATTTTGAGATCCAAAAAAGGTACATGAGAACTAACAAAGACATGTGCGTTGATATCCAAATTGGAGAAATAAAAAGGATAAAAAATTTCAATTCCAAAAAAAAAAGAAAAGAATTAACAAACACATGTGCATCGATATCCAAATTTCTCTTTTGGGAGAATAATTGGATTAATGGCATCCATCTAAAATATATATTTCCTGACTTATATAAAACAACAAAACACAAGAAATTATCTGTGAAAAGGATACTGCAACTTTTTGAGAGTAATTTCCAAGGTTTATTCCATGACATTGACAATATGATGCAACACAATAACTCCTCTGCATTGCAGGCACAGGCAGACCATTTGGCAGATATTCTATCTAGCCTACAGCTTAATTTGGAAAAAGATAAGTTTCAATGGCTACCTGATCTTAATTTTGTTTACTCAGTAAAATCATGTTATAATGTTATCAATGATGGTAGATTGAGATTCCACCTGTACAAACCCATTTGGAAGGCTTGGATACCTTTAAAAATCAAACTCTTTACTTGGTTAGCAGTATCAAATAAGATTCTAACCAATGATAACCTGATGAAAAAAGGCTAGATCGGTCAAGATCTTTGCATTATGTGCAAGGCTCACGGTGAAACTGTGTTGCATTTATTTATTCATTGCTCTTTTGCAGCTACTATATGGAAATTTTTTATTAACTACCCTTTGTATCCAGTATTCTATCATGCCTCAGATTTTTACCGGTATAAGCCCTACTGTTTTTTTGCATTATCTGAACCTGGTTGGAATGTGCTCATTCCGGCAATAATTTGGTGTATTAGGAAAGAAAGAAATAGTAGAATTTTTTGTAGCTCATCTGATACAAGTAGACAAACCATATTTAAGATTATTTCCCTTATGTATTCCTGGTCAGTAAACTTGGGTACAGGTTTTGAAAGGGAGGCTTTACTCCAATCCGTCTCGGAAATGCAAAATTCCTGGAACATGAATCAACCAAATCTGGGAGTTTCTACTCAATCTCTCACTATGCCCCCCATCTCATCAGCCAACACTCCGGCTGAGACCATACTACCTGAGCAAAATTCCATGGAAGATCATTCCTCATGACTTTCCTTTTGTAATTATTTTATGTGGTCTTTACTGAGATTGGGACTGTAACTTAATTACTTTTGGATTTTCATGGCCTGTTATGCACTCAAGTGGTTAACTTCCTTTTTTAATTCTCTGGATCGTCTGGATCCTAGACCATTTTGTAATATTTTGGACAACATTTGAGTTCTTAGTGGTGGTTCCATAACCAAGAATTCTTATCAATATAATTACCGTTTCCAAAAAAAGAAGAAGAAGCCAAACCTCCAGTAAACTTCATGTATTTGGTCAAGGTGAATTAATTAAATTGATAAGAGCATCAAAACGGCATGAGGCTTGATAACCATAGCATACCTAACGAGGAGGATGACATGACATTTTAAAAAATAAAATCTCATTCATTTCCCTCGTATTTACTTATTGATACCCATCATACAGGATGTTATTTTTTTTTTTTTGTTAACGGTTGAGATAGATTTTATTTCTTCGGCCAAAAAGCCAGAATAGAAATATAGAGTACCAAAAATATTACAAACCCTGAGGCTCTACAGCCTTCCAAAAGAAGCATAAAGCTTAAAATGTTAAAGCACCATATAGAATGACAATCTGTTCAGAAGTATACAAAATGGGGCAGAAAAGTATTATCTCCAAAAATGAATCTATATAACTAGGCCAACATTATGAATCATTCATTCATAACTTCCTGGGCGGCCTCTCCAGATGGTGCAGGAGGAGGAAAAGAAGATGGAGCAAGTGAAGGCCCCTCAAGTTATGGTGTTAATGCAGCGACAAACTGCATCATATCTTCTTTCTCAAATCCTGAAACAAAATTTGCCACCCAGAATTGCATCAAACATAAAATGTCAGAAATGATCTCACAAGCTGACTTAGAAGAATTACGAAAAATCCTGCAATTTCTCTCCCTCCAAATCAACCAGAGGATGATCTGAAGAAGCATAGTCCACCCAGAATACGGCAGATAAAATTTAAGGTCAGGGGTCGATAGAAAAAGATCTGCCACTGACAAGAAACCAGGGCTAAGTTGGGAGTTCAAGAAGAATCTCCAAATTTTCCTAGCAAAAGCACAATGAAGAAACAAATGGGTATTACTTTCAATACTGACAGAGCAAAATATACATAAGGGGGATCCA
>JAMKQA010250021.1:0-11162 GCA_024699735.1 Posidonia australis | reverse complement strand
AAGCTCAATACACAATTTTTTTTCGAATAATAAGAATTGCATGTTCTCAACCAGACCCAGTTGAGAAAGAAGCTCAAAAGACATAATTGCATCTTGGCTCTGTTTTTCCTTTCCTTCATCTGCTTCCTTGACTTCTCAACCTTCGTTGCAAGACCATTCTGTCAAACAAGCATGTTTTTAGTCAATGTAAGTATAAATAGTAGATTGCATGTTTCAAAACAAGAAGAATGAATGTTCATGAAGAGTATAAATTTGGACTCATGCATTTGTTGATTATAAGTAAAAAACCATCATGAGTAAAAATCAGATAGATAATAAGACAAATCTAGACAAGTCTTTTACTCAGTGGGACTTGACATACTCTTGGACGATGTGAAGGTCTGATTCTTCACCATAGTCCTGCATCATATTCAAAGAAGAAAAGAAAGGCAACAATGAAATCAGATTACAACAATTAGTATAGTGGATCGCTAACATGTGGAAACTGAAATAGCCATACGCTAACCTTCACGACAGCACATGAACAGCCTACAACCTTTCTTGCCTTTCCTTCTGAGTCAATCTTGCAGAGCTGTGCAACAGAGTAAAGGAAAGCTACATAAATATGACAAACGTGGAGACAACTGCAACTCATTATTCAGTATAATTTGTTATACAGATTATAAAGTAAAAGTGAAATCACTATAATATGACAACTTCTTTCCAAACCGTTTAAAAATTAACATAACCCAAAGAAGAACCACTCATCTAAACAAACCTCTCCCACTGCAGTCTTCAAATGGTGAATCCTCCCTTAATTACGTTTTTTTTAAAATTCTTGTGTTACCAGCTTAAAGTGAAATGATTCTAACCAATTTAAGAACATTAGGTGTAACAATAAGAGATACAAAACTATGTCAAAACAACTCATATTTTACATGATAACTGAGATAAAAGAAAAGTTTCGATCCCAATAGACAAATGCAAACCGCTAGAGCAACAAAATGATTCAACGGGGTCCACTAGACAGTAGATAGTTTTATCATGTCGATGGTAAACAACAAAGCTTTTCTTTTGTAGTAGACTAGTAGTAAAAGCAGAGGAAAATGTTAGATGTCACTTACCTCGACCCATTCACCAAGGGTTTTGGCACTGGGAACTGTGATGAGATGAACGTTATGGTTGGCGCAAAGGGCCTTGACCAACTTGACGTAGTCCGACTGGTCACAGTCCTTGACCAGGACGCAGAGCTGCGCGACGTGCTTCTCGATCGCCTTGGCAACCTCATGGAGACCGCGGGAAACCCCGTCGTGAGCCAGGGCCACAGACGGCGAGATCCGCAGTCGCAGACGGCGAGATGGAGGAGGGAGAGGGCTGAGGGGACCTCCGGCGAGATGGGCTCGACTCTATCTGCGCCGTTGCGGTCTTGACTCTTGGGGAATGCGGACTGCGGATAGGGGCGGAGGGAGGTAGGATTTAGGGCACACAGCCGCAACTCGCAAGCCCGCATGGGAATAGGGTAATAGTGTTAGTTATATATATATATATATATGTATATATATATATACATATATATATATATATTAGCGGGTCCACGGGTTTGGGTTTTTTTAGACCCAGACCCGACCCAATAAGTGAGCGGGTCTAACGGGTCTGGGTCCATGGGTCCACGGGTCTGAAAATCAAGACCCAGACCCAGACCCACGGGTCTGGGTCTAGACCCGACCCATTGCCGCCCCTAGGCACGTGTCCTACTCGCACTGGCCACCACAGGGCACGCCTTCTCACGGCGTCCTCCACACACAATGCTCATAAGGGAGTGTCATACCTCCACACCCGAGCCTCTGTGCTCATAGCGACAGCAGGAGTATCATACCTCCTTGTTATGTCACAAGACACCTCAACCCGCGGACCACAACCCTAGCCTTGAGACAACAATCAAGGAGTCCCATACCTCTAGGACCCGACGCCCTTAGCCTTAGGTATCTCGACCCTCAACCTTAACCAGGGTGTCGCTCCCGACCACCAGAGAATGTCATCACATACCCTGGTCCTGACGACACGGTCCCACACTGTCTCGGCCCACACATAGAAAACCAGGAAAAACACTTTCCAAAACAGGCCAACTATTTCCTTGAAATCCATTTTCTAAATTATTTTCATATCTTTGAAAATTCTTCCAAAACCTCAGCAAAACGGCACATCTGGTGTCTTAGGAGACCACCACTGATGGCCCACAATCCCATCTTATAGGGACAAAACACGGTAATCGAGAAAGTCCTCAGAAAACACATTTTATAAGTACATTTGGGCCTTGAATCGGCATGCCGAAAACAGGTTCGATGTGCCAAAAACCCCTGGTTCGGTAGGCTGATCTGGATCGGTCGACCGAATCAGGTCAACAGTCGACACTCAGGCCAAATTCAGTATACCGTCCAAAATCGGACGACCGAATTTCGACCAACGGACCTAAACTGATAGAAAAACGGTATGCCGAACGGAATCGGTATACCAAAATCCACTGGTTCGGTATGCAGTTTCCATTTCGATATGTTGAATTCTGCGAAACCATTTCGGTAGGGCTCAAACCCTACCATCCGAAATCGCCCCAACTGGGACCTCCGATCGGACCTTCGAAACAAATACCAAAAATCTTGCATAAAACATATGGTGTAGACCCTTGAGTCTACTCCAAAACCCAATAAACAAAACTAAAATCCATTCACCATGCATCAAGATATAAAATCAGAAGGGTCAAAAGGACCTAAAACGCACCAACCATCATAAATGCCAATAAATTCGCCATAAATTCACAATAAATTATAAGAAAGTAAATTTACCTAGATTCCATGCAATCCTAACATTTTCTACTAATTTCATGTTCTCTATTACATGGGGTAGAGATGCGTACCTGAAAACGCCTCCGGTGATTCTCGACCGACTCCGGCGAACTCCGGCAACCACGGCCTCGCCATTACCACAGGAGCACACCACGCAAGCTCCGCGCACCACCCCGAGCCCTCCGCTTCGCTCCCTCTATCTCTCTCTCGGCGCGCGTGAAGGAAGAATAGGGGAAACAGAGGAGGTCAGGTGGAAGGAGAAAGGGAAAGGAGAAGGAAGGAGAAGGAAGAGTGAGAAGGAAGAGAAAGAAGTGGGGAGGAGGAGGGATGCGCCGTCGAGGAGAAGGGAAAGAAAGAAGAAGGAAGGAGAAGACGACAATGGCGACAAAGGAGAGCGGTGCGGCTTATAAAGCCTGCACTCGCAGTAGTAGAGAACGTGGTCACCTGCGCGTCTCAGCCACCGACACACCGCATGAGCAACCAACCACTCCGCCCAACCACCAGCCACAACCAACAGCCCACAAATGCGAGCCCCATGGGGACCCCACACCTGGGCCCCACACAAACCCACACCCGGGCCCCACATGCACAGTGCCAAACCACGCATAGGGACACACAAGCAGAAGTCCGCCCACGAGGCCCAAGTCCAAAAGCACAAAACCTCACAACGGGCCTCAGAACAGTAACACCTGTCTAGGAATAAAATTCATAAAATGTAAATAATTACAAAAATAAATTTTACGGGTGTTACACACACATCCGGACACAACCCCAAAAACCACACAACTAGGGGAAACAACAAATCCAACCACACAGAGAGAAAGAGACACACACAACAGCCACAAATTATCAAGCTATCCATTAGTAAACCATATGCAAATATTTTAATTAATTACATGATTTACAACAAAAATGGATAATTAGGCCTAGATGTTATATTCTTTCTCTTCTTTTTTTTCAAAACACAACAATGAGCTATACAAATGAGTGAATATACATAGTAGATCAAAACTATTCCTACTACAATAAGAAACAACATAATGATAGAATAAATAATATATTAAAAGGTATTAAAAGATATTTTGAATTTGTTAATTAAAGTCAAAATCACTATTTTCCAACATTCCTCCCAAATTCAAAATTATCTTTAAAATGTGAAACGAACAAAAATAAAAGAAAGCAAACTCTCTAAACTTTAATACTATGCATTGACTGAAGGTATCTGGCTAACTTAAACCTTCACTTAATGTATGTAGATTTATATTCGAAAGCAACCATGGTAATTAAACTACACCTTGAAATAGGCCCTTTTCATCAGATTTCAACCTATTACACATGTAGTACTCATTACATCTTCTAATTCTCTCAGTAGCGCATTACAACCTTGCGCTTGTAACAATTTTCATGAGCACTTTTAGAAGATAACCCTTCTATCCTCAAAGTTGTGGCTCTATGACCACACTTACTATAGGTAAATCTCCAAAGGTAATCTGTAATACATTACCCTACATATAATCATCGATTCAATCCTATTTTATTGCAGCTTAAGCACTATCATCTTAGGGATAGGATTGGAGTCACACTCCATAATTTTAGTGTTATGTCTCGTATGGCAATAGAATTTTCCTAATAGTTTTTTCATTGTACGAGACTTTTTATGGGCTTAAGTCTCATGCCCCTCATGAAGATATGACAAAATTCTCTAATAAACCTTTAGTCAAATAATCTGCCAAGTTTGCTTTAGATTTCTCATGTTCAAGTGAAATGACTCTAGTAGACAACCATTATCTAATTGACTTATGTTTCAACTTTATATGTCTATTTAATTTGTCATTTATATTAGCTCTCTTGACTAAGGCAATACAAGCAGTACTGTCACATTGAACACAAATTGATGGCATATAATTAGGCACAATAGGCAAGTTTGGCAATAATCCTCTAAGCCAATTAGCTTCTGTACCTACTAAATCTAATGCTATAATTTCAGCCTTAATTGTTGATCTAGAGATTAAAGTTTATTTTAAAGATTTTCATGATATAGCTCCACCTCCAAGAAGAAAAGTATAATCACTAGTAGACTTAACTTTAGGTGAAGTAGGAGTCCAATTAGCATCACAATAGGCTTCTAGAATTTCAAGATTACCAGAATAATGCAACATGTAATCATTTGTGGCTTTTAAATAAGCAAATACTCTATTTATAGCTTTTCAATGTTTCTTACTAGGATTTATAGTATATCTACTTAGGATATTTATAGTACATGCAATATAAGATCTTGTGCGATTGATAAGATACATGAAACTACCAATAATGTAAGCATATCTAAGTTGAGCTATAAGAGAGTCATCATATTTATGCAATTTTAATGCTACATTAATAAGACTACAAGCAGACTTAATATCAGAGAAATTAAATTTCTTGATTAAATATTCAACATGATGTGTTTAAGACAAAACAATTCTACTTGAAGTTTTAATTATTTTAATTCCTAGAATCACATCAGCTTGTCTTAAATCTTTCATATCAAAGTTTTTGGACAAATAACTTTTAGTTTCATATAACACATTTATATCAGAACTAAATATAAATATGTCATCTACATAGAGACATAGAATCACACATTTATCATCAATCATTTTGCTATAAACACATCTATCATAATTGTTAATAGCAAATCCAGCAGAAGTGATGACTTTATCAAACTTTTCATTCCATTATTTTGGAACTTGTTTTAATCCATATAAAGATTTAATTATTGTACACACTTTATGCTCTTGATCGTTAACTATAAAACCTTCAGGTTGATTCATATATATTTCTTCTTCTAAATCATCATTTAAAAATATAGTTTTTACATCCATTTGGTGAATTTCTAGATTATATATAGATGCTAAAGCTAGAAATACTCTAATAATGGAAAGTCTAATAACAAGAAAGTGAGTGTTAAAATAGTCTCTTTATTTTTTCTGAGAAAATCCCTTAGCCACTAATCCAACTTTATATCTCTCAATGGAACCATTTGGTCATAATTTTTCCTAAAGATCCATTTATAACCAATTGATTTACTTCCTTTAGGTAAATCACTCAATACCTATATATGATTTATCACTATTAGTTCCATTTCAAAATTTATAGTTTTTTTCCCAATATGGAGCATCTCTAGAATTAAAGTCTTTATTATATGTTTTAAGATCATCTTCTACATATGTTATGAAATCATCACCTAGATCTTTCTCTTTTCTAGGTCTTTTACTTTTCCTTATCTCTGATTCTTATTGAGTTTTAAATCTTTTAGTAGAAGATACATTTGAATATATAAAAACAAGTTAATTAAAATTTTCTTTCCCTAAATATGACAAGTTATGGCAAATGAAGAGTCTGTAAAAATCCTAAATATAGTCCCTTTTGATGTCTCATAACTAACAAGAACCTATCCATCTGATTAGCTAGAATGTTTGTATTCAACTCAACAAGATAATGAACCACCAATAAGTAGCACTAATCAAAATCTCATTTTTTTTCCCCTCTAGACTCATGCCATTCAAAACCTCATACTATGGTCTATGATTTTGTTTGATTGTGGATCTTGATGTTGTGATCTGTGGTTTTGTTTGGTTTTCTGTCCATTTTCTTAAGATTTGTTTTCCACCTGTGAATATTCTTTGAATCTGACAATAGCTCATTGTCACAGTGGTTGGGGGAATTTTAAACTCGCCACAGGTCCTGGGTTCGTATCCTGGGACATGCATAAAAATTCACCTAAATCGATAACAAACAAAAAAATATATTCTTTGAATCTCATAATTTACTCTTAAGATCTATTTCTTTTATGCTATGTATTTTATACTTGATTAATTATTCCCATTTCAAGAGGATTTGTTTCAAAGTTTGGAATTACATGGTGTTCCTATTGGTTTTGAAATGCCAAAGCAGGTCTTATTTTGAATGAAAGTAACTAGGGGTGCACATTCTTTGGTTCAATCCACTAAATCGAACCAAGTTTTATGGTTTAGTTTGATTTTTATATAAACAATGGTTCGGTATGGTTTGAGAATTTTACAAGTTGATAAAAGATGGTTCGATTCGATTTGAGAGGTCGGTTTAGCCAAACCAAACCAAATTAAGATACATTCGTAAATATCTACATCTATATAGACATACATATTAATATTAGATATCCCAAATGTAGGAATGAATTTATATTTTTATTCAAATTAAACTTGATAAGAGATAAACAAGTATGGTTTTAGAATACTGTTATATATTAATTTTAACGTTACTTTAAAAACTATTTCCTAAGTTAAGAAAAATGTATTATACGTTACTTAACCATGTGTTGTATTTTAGTTAATTATTAATCAATACTTTATTTGTTTCAGCCTCATAAATCATAAATAAAAAATAAATAACAAACTATGAATCGGACGTTTTTTAATACATAATCGAATTTAGATCGATTTGGTTTAATTTCAATAATCAAATAGTTTAATTTGGTTTCAATCTCTTCCAAACCGATTAATACTATTTAATTTGTAGTTTTGTACAAAATCGAATCAAACTAAATTATGTGCAATCCTATAAAAGAAACATAGGTGCGTGTGCTTGATTTTGAACGAAAAGAAATACCTGATTTGAATGCAACAGAAGCTTTGACCATTTTTACATCTTCTTTTCGAATTAAGCATGAAGCAGGACATGAATTCTAGTTGTAAATACATTTTCGAACATTTAGTTCTTGTCACAGGGATTGTCTTTGGTTGTTTGAGCAATCAGCTTTGATCAGTGCTTTACGGCTTTGGATATGGTGGGATTACATTACATGCCAAGGTTCACTTCTATCTGGTTATTTGATCTATCCAAATGATGGGTTTGGGAAGCTTACTACTCCAGCTTCCCATTTAAACTCATCGAATGTGGTTTTGAAGGATAGTGGCGCCAATATTTTGGTCTCCATCTCTCATTTACGTAGGTTCACACAATTTTAGGTTGTGAAAAAAAAAAAAATCGTAAGGCTTAAGTGCTTACATGACGCATCTCTATTGCTTTTGTTGGTTTCCTTTTTCTTTTCAGCTAAAAGTTCTATTAATCTCAATAGTGAATATACCCCCAGGGAGGACTAGACCAAAGCCCCAAGAACAAGGAAATTATAACTAGCCAAACAACTAGCAATCTTGGAGATTGAAAGGACCAACAACCAAAGCAATCAAAGCCTAAGAAGGCAATGGCTTCAGGATTCTGACATAAGGCAACCCAATTGTTTCAAGCCTAAGGATTCCTTTTGCCATCTTGGGAAGATCCTGAAAATCCCTGTAAATTCCATGGCCTCTCTGAATGGCTTTTGTTGGTTTTCATCTCTCATTATTGGAATGCCTTTACTATTCTTTGTTTGAGGAGGATGGTGGAAGGAAGAAATTCTGCTTGGCTGGTTTCAGTAATAGTTGGTGTAGAATGAAACATTACGATAGGGATACTGCATTTGAAGTCACAGTTGAGGAACACCTCAACGCACATTCCAAAGATAAAGAAAAAAAATGAACAAAAAATATAAACTTATATTAAAGTAGTTGTCATAATACATAAACCATCAAAAACATAAAGCAGCCGGTGAAACCAAGAATACTTGAAGCAATAATTTATTAGTATCATAATCAGTAGATTCTTGATCACTACAGTATTTTATGAGTAGTCTTTCTAACAGTTCGCTATTATAATCACCATCCTCCACAACCTTTTAATTATTACTTCCCACATCATCATCTTTTCCTTTGGTTGCTTCATCACTACTAATCAATAGTCCAGACGTTAGTACTTCAATGACATAATTGTCTTCTTTGTCGTCTCATTGAAAGAATCCACACTTGTTTGCCAATTGTGATACAATCACAAGGATATGAGTCATATAAGAATGAAATAAACAAACTAATGCAATGAAATACTTACACAATTATAGAACCAATGGTAAGGATTTTTTGAAGTCCTTGACATTAGATGCCTTGTGAAATTTCTACAACCACACCTAGGATTTTTCGAAGCTAGTGCATTGAGAATGTCTAAGTATATTCTACATAAAGCATTCAAGGGCGAGCTATTGACAAAAATAATCACATGCATTCTAATGGGGTTTCATGTAGAGGAGAATGTCTAATACTTCTATCTATTATATTTTTCTCATCAATTCCACAAGTGTCAGTTCCTGTTTAAGATTTTTTATTGAAACAACTTGAGTAACAAGTGCTCAAGATTATAGAAGAAGCATCAAAGCAAGTACCTATTCCTTCATATTAAAAGATTTTTTGCTGAAACACAAGAGCATATTAAAATGTTTTTTTTACTGAAACACTAGCAAGATTGTGATAAAGATTATCCAAAATAAATGTTAAGTGTGCTCCCCTTGAAAGAGAAGAAATAACCAAGAGCACATAACTGGATTATCATTTGCTAGTATAAAGATTACAAACCTTCAAATTAGTTTGAAGGGTCTTTGAGACGTAAACCTCTAGGCTTGTAATTATTTGATGGGTGTTTTTTCCAACAATTATCATTCAATAAAAATTCAATAGTAAACAAATCTCTTGAACAAGCACCAGTAACATTAGAAAAGTGGTAGAATATCCACACTAGTTTGGCCAATGATTGAAATGTTGTCATTGGGAGAATCACCAACGCAAGGATAGGGTTGGGGGTGGGAGAAGGAGTGAGGAGTCTGTGAGGGAGGAGGAGGAGAAGTAGGAGGAGGAAGGAGGAGATCGGTTAGAGGAGGAAGAGAGGAGGTGGAGATTGGTTGGAGAAGAAGTAGGAGAAGATCTAATTTGGGAAAGATAAGATTTCTATTTTTATTACTCATGAGTAATTTGAACAATTACACCAAATGCATAAGCTCCTTTGTACACTACTAGAAATTCATAAAAATCTTAGATACAATATAATAAGCTAGACAATCACACCAAATGCATAAGCTCCTTTCTATATAATAAGGATTTCAACATGACAAATATATATCAAGAATTACAAAACATACATATAATATGAAACTCTATAAAAAATCTTACCTTGGAGCACTACATCGACTAGCAAATTGTTCCTCCAATGTAGTCATTTGGGCACTTATTTGGGTATTTATAATCAAGAATTAAAGTAAACCCAATCAAATTGGGAAGTCTAAGATGAAGAAGATCCAAAATCCACACTAAAACTTACAGTGGAAGCAACAATGGACTTCTCTAAGTGGTATGGATTAGGAACACCTGAGCGTTACTTCCTTGACATACTACTCATGTTCCGTTATCTCGAAACTTAGTTCCATAGTTGCTTGTTGAATGCTGGTTGTTCTTCGAGATCCAATTGTCCATGTTTCTCTAGGTATAGTTTGGTATTCCTATTCTACAAAATAAACATAAGAAGGTAATTACAGATGATAAAACACAAGTAAATCTATAAAAGCAAAAAAAAAGACTCTTAAAAACAACACATTTAATTCTATAATAATTACTTCAATATATTCATTGAAATACTTATAAGGACAGGCTTTGCAGCAAGAGTTGACCACAATTGTTCTCCACACATGTGGATTGTGTAGTCTCCTACATTCATCTCTCTACTAAGTTGAATAGCCTGTAAAAATTTAAACATTATTAAAAAGAAATCTATCTATTTTATAAATTCAATTTCACTTTGCTTCTTATCCTTACCAACTCCATACGAACTTGGTCTTGACTTTTGAAGCACTAGTAGATTGAATTTCTTGTTCTTCACAATTTGTCTTCCCTACTTCGGAGCTTCTTTGAAACTTTGGATTTGTAGTAAAAGATTATAGAGTCCTTGTCACCTAATTTTAACATTAAACAATAATATATATGTTACCTATTAATTTCTAGATATGCAATGATAGAAACTTAACTCTAACTTAATATATAGATTTATCACCTTTCTTTTGTACACCAACATGGAGGAAATGCTCTTACTTCCTAATAGTCCTTGTGAGATTCAAGTAGACATGGAAAATGGGCCGAGCCGGGCCGGTCCGGCCCGCGAAACAGCCGGCCTGCCCGGGCCCGGGCCGGTTGCACATATGTATGGGCCCGGCATGGTCCATCGGGCCCAAAAAAAATAAAAATAATAATAATAAAAATATTTTTTTATTAATTTTTTTTTAAATACAAAAAAAGTATTACATGTTTACATAAAAAATACAAAAGATATTTACAATATTTGTTTTACATTTATTTACATAAAGAATTATTCTATTGGAGAGTCTGTTCTGCCTGTTAAAGTTGATGTCGCTTCATCGTCTTCTTCTGATTCAGACTTTAAGCTCAAACCTTGAAAACGATCAACCGCATCGTA
>JAMKQA010250019.1:0-11922 GCA_024699735.1 Posidonia australis | reverse complement strand
CCGGGAAGGAGAAGGAAATTGTGATACAAGTGTACAAATAAGGTAACTTTTGTAGCTTGTAATATTCTTGTTTTGAATATAAAGGGTTAAAGTCTCAAATGGGAAACTTAAGGAGTGGACTAAGCCAGGGTGGCTGAACCACTATAAAAATCCTCGAGTAATTGTGATTGCATGTTTTGTGGATAAATCTTTAACATTCTCAAGTTTGCTCATTAAATTCTAAAGATTAACTTAAAACCGCAAAATCTCTATTCACCCCCCCTCTAGAGAAGCATTAAGATCCAACAGGATCTACTAATCTAGGGCTTTCCGTGTTCCTTTTGTTTTGATCTAGGATTTTTGTGCTCTGTTCTACTAAGCTACTATTTTTCTTGTCTTTTTTTCTCTGATCTAGGGTTCCATGTGTTCTTCCTACCCCAATCTAGATCTTATGAACTCAGATCTACTGATCTAGAGTTATTCTTCTTTCTTGTCTAGGGTTTTCTGTATCTTTGCTTCCATTATGCTGAAACCAGAGTCGAGTGGTGTGAATAGAAAGTTGGAATTTATTCTAGGAGAAGGGGAACATAATGTTAATACGAATCCATATCTTTTACAGTCTTTCGATCATCCTCATACTAATTTAGTTAGTAAAGTCCTCACTGATGACAATTATTCCACCTGGAGGAGATCTATTACAATGACTCTGAGTGCTAAAAACAAACTCGGTTTTATCAATAATACTCTATTACAGTCAGATTTTAGTGAGTCACCAGAGAAACATCATATGTGAAAGAGGTGTCATAATCTTGTATTGTCTTGGTTGTTGAATTTAATTGAGCAAAACATAGCTTCTAGTGTGATCTATTATGATCTTGTGTTTGATGTATGGAAAACTTGCAAGATAGATTTTCGAATGTTCCAAGGATTTATCAAATTCGACGAGATATTGTTTCTCTTTTACAAGGTCAGTCATTTATTGTTTCTTACTTTACAAAGTTAAAGTCTTTATGGGATGAGTTAAATTCCTATGTGAAATTTCCTTCTTGTAATTGTAGAACTTTTAAAGAATTTTCTGAAAGACAACAGGAAAATAGGGTTATTTAGTTTCTTCTTGGTCTTAATGAGACTTATGGACAAATTAGAGGTTAGATTCTCCTTATAAATCCTCTTCCAACTTTGAATAAAACTTATGCTTTACCATTATAAGAAAAAAAACAAAGAGTTATTGTTCATCCTCTTCCAGTCACTAATAATAATAGTGTTACAATGACAAATAACGGAAACTAGCAACATAAGTCTCAAAATCATTATGGTGATAAAAATAAATCTCAAAATTATTCAAAGAATAGTAACAGGCAGAATAAAAAATGTACACACTGTAAGAGTACTGGTCATATTGTTGATAGTTGTTTTTGGATTATTAGGTTTCCTCCGGGGCCTAAGTTACATAAGGTTCATCTTGGAAAGAATGTAGCAGTGGTTATTCAGAAGAGTGGTGATTTTTCTTCATCTAATAATCCAACTTCTATTAGAGATGTTATCAAGACAGAAGTTCCTAGTTTTACACCAAATCAATATAATCAAATTATGAGTCTTCTCAAGGCCACTACTAACGCAAGATATGTAGCCAATGCAACAGGTATGCTTTCTTGTTCTTTCTCTATGTCTGATAAACAAATATGGTTGATTGATACTGGAGCATCTGATCATATGTGTTGTAACAATTTTTATTTACCAAATATAGTTCCATCAGTCAACATATCACCCATCAAATTGCCTATAAGAGATTTTGCCACAATAGATTCCATTGAAGATTGTCACATAAGTCCCAATATTGTCTTTAAAAATATTCTTTATGTACCAATGTTCAATGTCAATCTTTTATCTATTAGTAAATTTACTAGGCAAATGCATCATTCTGTTACTTTTCTACCTGATTTCTGTCTTATCTAGGAACTTGCCTTGAAAAAGATGATTGGATTAGGTAAAGAATAGAATGGACTTTATATTCTTCATAATTCTTTTTATATGCCTACTTCATGTGCTTCTATTAGTTTACAAGTCTGGCACAATAGACTTGGACATATTCCTTCAACTAAGATGCATATGTTGTCTTCTTTTATTTTTATTTCTAATAATTCTCAGTTTCATTGTACTGTTTGTCCTCTTATTAAGCAACATAGGCTTTCTTTTCCTATCAGTTTTATTAAGTCTACAAAACCTTTTGATTTGATACATTATGATATATAGGGAAAATTTTCAGTTCCTGATTACAAAGGTTTTTAGTATTTTTTTTTACTGTTGTTGATGATTTCTCTAGATACACTTGGGTTTTTCTTATGTCTTATAAGTCTGAGACATACATTTTTCTAAGAGACTTTTTTTATTAGTCAAAACTCAATTCAATTCTGATATCAAGACAGTTAGGTCAGATAATGGAACAGAATTTTGTTCTAATAATATGAAGGCCTTTTTCTCTATTCCTGGTGTCATACATCGAACTTCTTGTATTTATACTCCACAACAAAATGGTGTAGTGGAGCATAAACATAGGCATTGATTAGAAATCTCTAAAGCTTTAAGATTTCAAGTCTCTTTACCTATTAAATTCTGGAGTGACTGTATTCTTACAGCCACTTATTTGATTAATAGAATGTCATCTACTGTTTTAGATGGTCATTCTCCTATTGAAATTCTTTTCTAGAAGAAACCATCTTATGATCATCTTAGGACTTTTGATTGTCTTTGTTATGCTACTAAGTCACATATGTCTCATTAGTTTAACTCTAGAGCTCATAAATGTATTTTTCTTGGATATCCTTTTGCCTAAAAGGGTTATAGAGTTTATGATTTGAATTGCAAGTCCGTTTTTGTTAGCAGAGATGTTTTTAATGAGAATATATTTCCATTTACTCAACAGAGTTGTAATTTTCATGATATTTCTATTCCTAAAGTTAGTCCTCTTGATGATATTTCTTTTTCATTGATGTTGCTAACCTTCTTGAAAGTCCTGTTCATGTTTCTGTCCCTGGTCTTGATGTTTCTTAACCTGTTAGACAATATTCTCGTACTTCCAAACTTCCTCCTTATCTTAAAGATTTTCATTGCCCTGTCACTAAAACCCATATTCAATCTAGCACTAAACATCCCATTGCTAATTGTCTATCTTATCATAGATTGTCATCTTCTCATAAGTCTTATCTTACTTCTATCTCTGCTGAT
The DNA here is from genome assembly GCA_024699735.1 of Posidonia australis. Lineage (NCBI taxonomy): Eukaryota > Viridiplantae > Streptophyta > Magnoliopsida > Alismatales > Posidoniaceae > Posidonia > Posidonia australis. Next base: position 8,718 of record JAMKQA010250019.1, on the reverse strand, counting down.
ACTGAGCCAACTAATTTTAAACAAGCTCAGTCTTGTCCTAATTGGTTGGAAGCAATGAAGACTGACTTGCAAGTTTTGGAAAACAATGGCACTTGGGAATTTGTCAATTTGCCTAGTGGTAAAAAACCTATTGGGTGTAAATGGATTTATAAAATTAAATATAAGGCTGATGAAACTATAAAAAGATACAAAGTCCGTTTAGTAGCTAAAAGATACACTCAAGAAGAAGGTTTTGATTATCATGAAACCTTTGCTCCTGTTGTTAAGCTTGTTACTATTCGTACTCTATTAGCTATTGCTACTGCTAAACATTGGATTGTTCATCAATTAATTGTTAATAATGTTTTCTTACATGGTGATTTGGAGGAAGAGATTTATATATCATTACCCCAAGAGTTTCCTAAACAAGGGGAGAATATTATTTGTAGACTTAAAAGTCTCTTTATGGCTTAAAACAAGCCTCTCGAAACTGGTATCATAAACATTCTCAAGCTCTTTTGGATGATGAGTTTATCTAGTTCAAAGCTGATTATACTCTTTTTACTAAGAGAAATGGTGCTTCATTCACTTCTGTGCTTGTATATGTGGATGACATTTTAATTTCAGGAAATGATGAAAAATTTATTGCCATTTTTAAGGCTTTCTTCAATAATCTTTTTAAGTTGAAAGATTTGGGACCACTCAAATATTTTCTTGGTATAAAAATATTTACATTTCTCAACATAAATATGTATTGGATCTTTTAAAAGATACATGCCTTTTTGGTGCTAAGTCTGTATCTACACCTATGGATCCAAACATTTTATTACATCATAACAATCTTGTTACTTCTGATATTACTTCTTATAGAAGATTAATTGGTAGATTGATTTATTTTACTGTTATAAGGCCTGACATATCTTTTTCAGTTTAATGCCTTAGTCAATTTTTGTCCAAACCTACTGAATTACATCATCAAGCAGCACTTAAAATTTTAAATAACCTAAAAGGTTCTCTTGGACAAGGTTTGCTCTTTCCTAGCATTAATTCTTTTAACTTGCAAACATATTGTGATGTCAACCGGACCAGATGCCCTTTGACCATCCAGTCAATTACTAGGTTTTGCATATTTTTGGGGTTTCCTTTGGTTTCTTGGAAATCCAAGAAGCAAACTATTATATCGAGGTTTTCTGCTGAATCTGAATATCGAGCCATGGCAGCTACGCCTTGTTAAGTTACTTGGATGTTTAATCTTCTTAATGATTTTGGTATTCCTCAAGTTCAGTCAATAGATTTCTTTTGTGATAACACTGCTATAATACATATAGCTAAGAATCCAGTTCATCATTAATGAACTAAGCATATTGAGATTGATTACCATTTAATTCGTGAGAAGATCCAGAATGGTATTATTCGACCAAACTTTATTTCTTCTAAAATGTAACTTGCTGATTTGTTCACTAAGTCTTTAGGAAGAAATGTATTTGATTCTTTGTTAAGTAAACTCCATGACATTTACTCTTCAGTTTGAAGGGAAATATTAAGTATATTATATCTATTATTCTTTTATTATTATAACCGAATTCGGATCCTTCAATGACCTGAATCCACTTTAATGTATTTTCATATAAAAAGGTCATCCACTGTCACGTATAAATGTAGAATTTTTCCCTTATCACTATATGTGTAAACAGATACGGATATAGATATCTTCTGGATATAAAAAATACATATCTATATCCTTAAAAAATGAAGGTAAATACAAATATGGTACAAATATTTGACAGATAGATACCGATGAGAAAACAAATATAGTAGAATATCAAAAAAAAATTATGTCTAAATCTTTAAATATATGTAAGTAAATATACTTTACATAACTAATCATATGAAAATTAGTAAATTATTACTATTATCATTATATATGTGTGTATGACAATCAAATAAAAAAATATATCTAAGTAATAATGATATAATATGGATAACAGATATCATAAAAGATATTAAATATGATATCTATATTCGTATTTCGAAAAAGATATAGATAATTCATATCCTTTAAAAAAATGATTATGAATACAAATATGTGACAGATACCTCACATATGTTTGCACCCGTAACACTTTATAATGCTTAACAAATTCTGACCGGTGAGAAAACTGAGAAATGGAAAAGTGGTTATATCTCAATCAATGACAAGTGACATGTCAAACAAAATGATAAAGAAGTAGCAATATCCAGGAAGATTTGGGAATATTCCGCTGTAGTCTGTAATCATTTTGGATGTCGTAAACATATCCAGAACATCTCAGATGAGTGTGAAGTAAAATGCCACAATAAATCAAATAAATAATATTAGCTTGCAAATTTTACAAGGAACAATGTGTAGCAACAGGGCATGGAAAAACGCCTGAGAACTACCATCCATATATGTAAATGAAATCAGCATTCCAACTACAATTTTAACTTTGTAGAAGTGAACAACGGCAAGCACTTTCAGATTTATAATCTCATTTTGTTCACTTCCCAATTCCAAGTTCTTTTGAGATGTCTCTAGTCAGGCTGAATTGCAAAGTATTATGCCATGGAAATAAGGTCCGTGTAACTGGAAGTTTTCTTCGAAGATCCTGTATCGTTCAAATCACGCTTAGAGCAAGTGGACAACAGAATACGAAAAACATACATGCCACAACAGGATAAGAAAAACATACATTGACAAGTTAAATTTCGAGTATGATCATTTCATGCTTCTGTTATGCTGAAATGATAAAACCTTTATAGATTTAGATCTACTTAAATTCTTAACGAATTGGAGAAGACCAATTGTCAATCTTAACCATTAAATATATACAATAAGTGGTTAATTTTACTCAAAGTGTTTAACAGGGCATTGGAATCAGATCCACCCAATAAATACACAATGAATGGCTGAGATCCACAGAATTGAACCTCCCCAATTTTATTTTATTTGAAAATACTGGAAACCTCTCCTCCAACCAAAGTTGACAATCAAATGGCAGTAGACAGATAAAATCCCAAGGTGATATACCAGAGTCCGCATGAACCTCTCCAATTTTCAAGAATTCAAGAGGATTAGTAAAAGGATGGTGAGGAGTCACAACTGAGAAGAATTAAAAAATGGCATGGATGGTTTCTTTCTATCTACCAAGAAATTAACTGCTGCACAAATGAATTTTACTAAGGATGTTATTAGGGAGAAAGAGAGAATCATATATTATATTATAACAAAAGATTACAATCGCCTATATATAAAATAACACATAATTAATCGATAAGGAACCTAATAAATAGATAACACAAAGATTCATATAAAAATATATTTACTCTAACACTTCTACTCAAACTAGAGCATCTAACATGCATAACTTATTATATAATGATTCTTTATGTTATTGACAAAGAACTACAAAAATTGAAAGAAATGAAAGTAATAATAGATATTGTAATAGTTGTAGCAGCAACAGGCAGATAAACAACAATCATAGCTAATAACGTTAATTATAACATAGGTAGGAAAACAACAACTATAGCCAATCACATTTGTCATAAGGTATTACGTATCACACACAATCAACAGATAATCATCTAATAGATGACAGTAATCAATCTAATAGGAGAGAACTGACAGTCTTTAAACAAGCTTCATGGAAATGATTAAAGATTAAGTAACCATTCCAGAGCACAAACAGTCACACAGTAATACAATAACAACCCACAAATACTGAATATAGTACTACAGTAGTCCCAAGTAGGACCAAAAGGAAGATCTTACACACAACTCAAGGGTTGTAACAACATATACAACCATAAATCAGTCCATACAAGACCTAAACATCGGCCACAAGAGGAAAAGGCCATGGAAAGGCCTATCGACAATGTAAAAGCCCAGATTACGATCCGATGATGGTTAAAATGCCAAGATTTAGGCCTTGCGATGGTTGGCAATGATGAGATAGGGCCTACAGGGCCTGACAGAATCAATTGTAATGTTTTCGACGACTGCTACAATGACTCTGGTGATGCTACAACGAGGCTACAGTGATTAAGGCAATCACTACAGTATTTCCGACGATACTATAGTATTTCAACAGACTACTACAGTATAATGCTATAGTATTTCAACAGATTGCTACAGTATTTCCGGTAATACTACAATATTCTAGTGGGTCGCTACAGTATTTTCAGCAATGCTACAGTATTTCTGATAGTCGCTACATTGTTAGTGACGATCACCAGATGGGGGTGTGTTAGATTTAGGTTTTCTCTTGAACCTATGTACTTAATACCATGTTAGGGAGAAAGAGAATCATATATTTCATAATAATAAGGAGAGTACAATTTTTGATATATAGGAGAATACATGTTTAACCTATAAAGAATCTAATAAATAGATAATACAAATATCCATATAACGATCCATTTACTCTAGCATATGTGATAAATCCTAACTTTAGGCCATGTACTTAGGAACAAAAAGGAATATTAATCGAATACATGAAGTACCTTGAAAGTTGTGTCAGGAAGATCCAAATATGATGCCTGCAAATATAGACAGCCTTTAAGAATAAGTACCACTTCAAGTGCTTCTATAGTTCTGCGAAAATAATAAAAACAGGTGATTGAACCTCAAGTGATGCCATATACTCGGTTTCAAGGCGACGGATCATATTTGTTACAGAAACTGCGCTATCTTGGGCGGACTGTTGAAGACGGTCAAAATTCAAGCACACAAAAACATCAGTTATCAATAATGTAAAAGCTCTAAACTGAATCAGAAGATAAAATATATGTCAGAAAATTAATAATTACAACACAAAGGGATATTGTCCAAAGGAAAACCATTCTATGTATGGCATGAACCTTTTATGATAAACTTTGTTTCAAGACTGAATTGAAATCAAACGCAAAAGTAATTAAAGATTTAATCATCATTTGACTGATACTATATCCACAATAAATTGTCGATACCCTTGTTTGACAGCCTGAATTTCCTAGTTTTTAATGATTTAAAAAAAATCCAGGTTTTGGTGAATGTTCTTATCTATGTTCTAAAAATCAAACTTGTGGTTCGACCACATTAAACCAAAATGTGGTTGAACCATTAATTCAATGTGGTTGAAGCATTAGTTGTTCAATTTAGGTGGTTGAACACGTGAACTACATGACAATCGGATGATATCTTGCAAAAAAGAAGAGGAAGTTTGCAGAAGAAATCAATAGGGAAGCACTTGGCCTTGAACAGAAGAAAATTTATTGAGCACGTTCTATTCTTATCAGCTTTTATTGCTCGCTTAGATATTTGGATCAACACAAACGAGTTAGTAACTGTAACCTAAGTCATGTAACCGAGACAATAATATTAGTAATCCGGTAAACAAGCAATATAAGGAACAAAGATTAAACATAGATATCAATAATGTTTGGTCTTGACCTGAAACATTGTGGAGTCTTCGCAGTCATTGTTGGCATCTAGTTGCACATTTCCCTCCTCAAAATAATGAGCACCAACCTGTGTAATATATGACCCATGGAGTCAATGCCAAGGTCTGAATTTGACAAGTGTGAGTAGCTAAAAAGCATTCACATGTTTACAGAAAAATGCAGTTGTTAGATTTTATCTTGAGAAACAAATTTGATCAAAAAATATATAAGGTTTAATACCTGCACTTTCCCTCTCAGTTGTACGGTTAGGAGATCATCATTAAATTCAACATCCCATACTGAGCGCCAACTGCCATTGCTGAAAGTTTTCACATTGGAAAACAGCAGCTTTAAAAAATGTTGGTCATATTTCTGATGTAATATTTGCATCATTTACCACGAAAAATACATTGCAGAAAAAGAACACTAATTGCTTTTGTCTCGATGGGTGCTTGTAAAAGTAACAGCTTCCAATCACCTATATTCCCATCCATCGATGATGGAGATCAATATCATCATAATGTTCGATTTAAAAGATAGGTTGATATCATGTCACATCTTTTCTAATTCTATATTACTATCTGGCAACCTCAAAGTCCCAAAGTCCAACACAATAGTGCACAAGCTTGTCCACATAACTTAATTGACATATTGCCCAAACAATTGAATGCATCGTATAAATTTTATCAGGGTTAATATTGATGAAGCAACCAATAAGGACAGAGATTCATAAAATACAGTATACAATCCACCTAGATAACAACTGAGTTGGTGCAAGAATACACAAAAAAAAGATGCATTATCAATATAACTTGCCAATCATAAAATCGGTGGTATCATAAGCTCATATTATCACATACCAGAAATTTTGAGGGCTATGCCTAGAAGCAGATATGACCACTGACAACGTGAAAGCCATGCCTGACCCTTCTGCATCTTTCCCATCAGTGCAGTAAACAGAACATACACCTTTGGTGTAATATTCACCAACATACTTACAAAGTTCAGCATCTAGAGCACCCCTGCCAGGATCCATGCAATTGATCAATAAAGCATGACAACACTGAAGAGATAAGTAGCTGAGAGGGTTTTTTTTGCAGTCCATGCAACAAACACTTCTGTAACTTCAGGCTTTGCATGATGGCCTAAAGTTATCGTGACTTTTGGCATTGATCTTTGGCTTGTGATGGTGGAATGTGATTCTATGGTGCTGGTGGACGTTATCAAAGTTGGTGTGTGTGACAAGTGGCAACCGACGAGACATTGCCAGGAATCACTTGCTACATTTTAATATTAACTTCCTGTACAAAGAATCACATGGCTATGCAGATTCAAGCAATATAATGACAATAGTAATGGCCTTAATCTCACAACTGTAATTCATTATTCTGTGGTATACTTTTTGAGTGCTTACTGCTGCCCCAGCATTTACCGGATATTCCGGGCACTACATTACCATGTTGTAGCAGCCTCAGGACCACCAGCACTAACTCAGACTCTCTTCTTCAAACTCAACCCTTCTGCCTCTGTTGTACTATCATCAGCACTTGCTTACTTATAAATGAATACTTCTTTACAAGTCCGCATCTTTTCGCAGTGAGGTTGTGAACAAGCTGAATTCGAGGGACTCACCCTTTGCTCAGTTTGTTTCGTTTACTTAAATTAGCTGAGCTCAACTTATTACAAGGAACACAAGCTAACAAGCTAAAAAAAACCTAATTTTTAAACTTATTTTCCCTAATTTTTCAGTGAACTTGAGTTTCAACATTACTATGAAACCAATAATTATTATTCTTTTCTTTGAAGACTTTCTAGAGTAAGACTAAGCAACACTTTTTTCCATAATAGTTCAAGTGGTCATACTTTTGAAAGTCGCATAAGGCAACATAAACATGAGATATTTTGTTGAGTATGAGTTCCTATACAATAGGATATCCCTCTTTTGAAGAGTGTTGCTTTGTTGCCACTCTACTTCTTCCAATGTGGGAAAATTCCACATACTTGCACAAGTTGTACATAATAGTGTAAGTAACAGTGGCTGGTATATGATGATTCAATAAAATGCATATTACGAATTTGCAATTCACCACGATGAATGGTAGTGCATTAGACGTATCACATGCCTAATTTTCATTGTCTTGCCATCTATATGGTTATTTCTTAGATCTTTTAGCCCCTGTTTGGATCTAAAATAACTCCAAGAATAAGCCCAAAATAAGAATTGTTGTGTAAAAATCAGAATAAACTTGAAATAACAATTCCTATTTTAGTTTATTGATTCCAGAATAGTTATTCCGTAGGTGGATTGGAATAAAGTTATCTTTACCAAGTTATTCCAATACATGCATATATACGGTATGTTTATTTTTTTATAAAAATAATACATATTTAATATGATGTATACATATTTCAAATTAGATATACATATTTTGATAATCAAGTTGATTCACTTATTGACAATCAAACCAGATTTCTCCTTATATATACTTATTCACCTACAAAAAATCACTTCCAAATAGAATAACAATACTAACAAAATACTAATATCACTTTCCATTCATTCCTAATTTTCTTATTCTACATCCAAAGAGGTGCCTATAGCTTAAATATAAATATCTTTCATCTCTTATTAAGATATTTTATATTTAAAAGGTATTTTAATAGTACAATACATCCCATCACGAGCCAAGCTAACAAGTCGCACTCACAACAAGCTATACTCACATCCTCTCATGTTCACCTTGTTAAGATTCAGGGCAAACCCAAGTGTGCACATGAGGCCAAGCTAAGATATATAGCCCTAGATACTAGGCACTTTCTATTAGTTTTCCTGCTCTCCATCTCTCCCTCTTCCAGCACTTCTTGCCACCTCTTGTAGTCACTTTTTCTTAGCTTCCTCCCTATAAACCTCCTCTACTTTCTCGTTTGATCTATCAATCTTATTTTCTTCTGGATGATACTCTGCATGGACGTAAGCTTTAAATATAATGGACCATGGTGTGGCAGAGAGACCATCCTCATTATCTGAGAAGCGACAGACAATGGTCTGCACCTGATGTGAAGGATCAACCCACCATATAAGTAGATAGAAAAGGGCATGGGTTGTTTTAGTTCGTAAGAGTTTCACTTCATATTAACCATTAGTGAAAAAGAAGACAAACCGGAATTCCTCAACATAAGGTGACGGAAGCTCTTCGTCAGTAGCAGGTCTCACCTCTGTACAAACCTGAAGTCATTTATAATGTTGCTTTCATTAGCATGTATACTTGAAAACTAAAAAAAACGAATGTCTACCTT